>SNQJ01S0043969.1:11939-26993 GCA_010110895.2 Picea sitchensis | reverse complement strand
TATTATGAGTTTTAATTTATGGAATAATTGTGAGAGTGCATTTTTCATAAAAGCATTGTGAAAATGTATTTTTGATTACTTAATTAATATTAATCATTTTTTTTCCATTTTGTATGGCGATTGAAGAAATATGAGAAGCTTATTTTAAATGTTTATTTATATTTGTTAAAAATATATTTGTTTTTTAATAAAATATAACTACATTATATATAGAAAATATCTACATATAAATATTTATTTAAATTTATAAAAAAATAACAATTTTATTTTATTAAAGAATCATAGTGATTTTATAAATTATCATTTAAAAAAAAAATTACTTATATAAAATCTCTTTTTAATCTATTCATTTATTATAAAAAAACTCTTTTTAATCTACTCATTATTTAATCTCTTTTTAATCTATTCATTTATTTATAATTTTTTTTTATATATATTCATTATTTAATAACCTATATTGAAGCTATATAATCTTCAATATCATTCTAGGTACAACTTATGATTCATATACGATCTCTTGTAAAGTAAATAACTAAAAAAAACTTATGTAATTTATTTTATATATAATGTATAATCTTAGTACACTTTTTTCCATAACATTAACTTTTTTCTTAATTGTTACAATATTTGTTGAATTAAATGAAGATGACAATCTTGGAAAATTAATTCTGGAAAAGTATTTGATGACTCGGCTATCATGCTTCATATAAAAATAATTTGAAATGTTTAATATTTACCCAGAAAATTACAAAAGACTCAGTGACAAGCATGTTAGATTTGTTATTTTGAAGGTACTTATGCGTTGGCAATGCCCAACATGCAGAAGTGATTGAGCACATTTTTCCCTAGTGATTTTATTTTTATAAAGTGATTTTATAAAGTTAAGCCTTTTATTTTTTAATGTGTAAAATTGACTTTATGAGGGTGTCGGTGA
The DNA here is from genome assembly GCA_010110895.2 of Picea sitchensis. Taxonomy (NCBI): domain Eukaryota; kingdom Viridiplantae; phylum Streptophyta; class Pinopsida; order Pinales; family Pinaceae; genus Picea; species Picea sitchensis. The sequence continues at coordinate 26,059 of SNQJ01S0043969.1, read as the reverse complement.
CATAAGTGACATAAGTGATCCCAACGGATGATTAAGTCACGAGTGTTGATCTCATGAGGGAAATATTAGATCTTGACCATCAATCACATTGAAAGACCAAGTGTTAAGGTAGTTACACATTGGAAATGCATAAAGGCAACTTTAATGGGGAAGTGAGGCGCACTTTTTGAGGAGAAGGGAGAGGGAAGATGAAGCGTCATGCATCTTAAGAGAGATTGAACTTAGAGGGAAAGAGTAGAAGCTGAGTGATTTGGAATGCATCCCTAGGTGAGGGATAAGAATGCAATCCAAGAAGAAAATAACAACCTTTAATTATGTCCATACAATAGCTATAGGAAGGGTCGTACATCAATGATTTTTCGTCGTGCAACAAGAGGAATACACATAAATCAAGGTTTTCATTCAACAATATTTTGGATCGATTCCAATACAATTTTGTTGGGTGAGATATGTTCTAGAAGGTACAATACAATACAATAACTTTCTCACATAATTCCCAATGTGTTTTGGTATTGTTTCTAATTATACAAGGTCGTACAGGTCATACAATGAAGGAGCATTTCCCAAGACTGATTTTTGGCTCTATTTTCAAGAGGAATATCTCATTGGAGAGTGAGAAAAGTACTATGTTTGAATGTTGTTTTAAATTCTACTATAAAATCTGATATTTTCCCCTAGAAGCTCAATAAGAAAAATATTATTGAACTGGTTTTCCTCTTGTGGGTTTTTCCACGGGCACTGCCCATAATTTCTAGTGTTCAAGTGTGTGATGTTTTTGTTATTCATTGGTATTTCTTTTTTTTTATATCATATTACTTATTTAATGTGTTATGCTCTAGAATGCTAGTAGTTTAGTCCATTATAGTTATAGTGTTATTGGAGGTTGAAATCTATATTTAACTAAGTGTTTTAGCTCATTTTTGTTAGCATGATATCAGAGTTGCCACTCTGAAGTTTAGTGGACAACCTTGACACTAGGACAACATTGAATTGTTGGGGAATTTGCTTGGAAGAAGGGGAAATAATGGTTCCTTGTCAGTTGGAAAAAGATGACTTCCAGTATTAGGTTTGAAAATACTTTGGAGGGGATCTCCATCTACCTACAGTGGAAGGTGAGGATTGCAAGTGTTCTCAAGGAGAATAGGTTGTGGTCGTTTGTGAACACAATAATGCAAGTACTTGCATCAAATACCATTGCTTTGGACTTCAATGAAGTGAAGGAAGAAAGGGTTCAAAGAATTATTTTGGACGATGTCAGAGACTTCCTTATTCCACATTTGGCTAAGAAGAAAAAAACAAAGGACATGTGGGATGTAATGAAGAATTTGTATGAGGAAAAGAATGAGAACTGAAAAATGGCTCTTTGGGACAAGCTCCATGGTATTAAGATGGCCAAGGGAGAGAGTGTGGCCTCCTATCTCACCAGAGTTTAACAAGTAAAGGATCAGTTGGAAGTTATCGAAGAACTTATTCCAAACTCAGAGTTGGTTTGTATAGACCTTAAGGGATTCGCCAAGGAGTGGGAAGTTTTTTTGAAGTGTTTGGTGGGGAGAGAGAAGCTCCCTGACTAGAGAAGATTTTGGGTTGACTTTATGATGCAGGAGCATCGGTCCACCTTAGTAAATGTGTCAGCATTCCAACACATTAGCCCGCATTTCAGAGAGGGAGAGGCATTAACCCTCCCATTTTTAAATTTGAAATATGATCCCATGGGGATTTGTGTTGTAAGGTTGTAATATCCAAGCCAGACTTTTGTACAAGTAGTGGATAGGGTCGTTTTAAATTGTTAACTGTAAGTAGGTCTAGATCGTAGTCAGGTCAGGATTTTCATTTATGTAATGAGTCGTAGGAGTATGGTGTCTTAACTGAGATAGTGATGGCACTAAGGTAGTGAAGAATATAAGATCGTAGAGCCCTCTTTTGTAAAGGAGAGAGATATTTATAGAGAGGTCTTAGGAGAAGAAGATATCAGGATAGAGTTAGGTTACGAGAATTTGAGAGAACTGGGACTTTGTCGCAGTCCAATTTTTGTAAACATCTGTATCGACACACAGAGATAATAGAAAAGCAGTTTTTCCTACATATAGTGTGTATATGTATTTGTGTTTATTGCTATAATTTCATATGTCATTCATGTTTTGAATGTATGATCTTGTGAAGTATTGTATAAGTTTCAATCGTTTCTCGTCTTTGAGTTCTGAGTGTAAGGAGTGCACATTGTCTGCAACGAGTGCGTTGATAGAGGTGAGTTAACCTTAGGAAATCTCAGGAGATATACCATTGAACCTTCATCAACAGAAGTGCAAGGAGTGCACAAGAAGAACTATGTGTCAAGTTTAGAGAGAAACAAAGTTATTGAGAATTATGTACAACTTTGCCAGGTGGGTATCGAGTGGGTGCAAGTGTGCACAAAGAGAACTCTTTGTTGAGTTCAGGGAGAAGAGTATCAGAGGAAGATACTCATAGAGTTTTTGAATTCTCTCTAGAAAACGCTCAACAAGGTGTTCTTTGAGTAGAAGGTTTACAGGAGGGCACAAATTTTTCCTTTGAAAGGAAACTGAAGGGCCAAGACCCTTAGGAGACTGAGTAAATCGAAAATCTCAGAAGAGATAACACAAGGAGTACATAGGAGGCAGACTTATTGCAATTCCTAAAGCTCAAAAGAGATAGTGTTTCCAGAAACACAGGCGATACCCAAAGTCATTGGGCTCGCAGAGGAATCAAAGGTCAAAAACCTTTGACACTTAGGAATTCTTCCAAGTTGGGGGAAAGTGAAAGATTAGTAGGATGAACGACAACTATCGTTAGATCAACTGTAGAGGAAGAGATATGGTCATTGAATCTCACATCCAGACACTTAGATAAATGCCCATCAGAGGAACATATCACATTCGCTGGATTTGAGCATGAAGGGCCAACAACCATTGGATCTAGAGGTAAGTGCATGAGACTTAACCCTTGTGTGTACATGAGAGTTGGCTTGTCAAAGTATGGAAGTTGTGAAGTGATTTGGGGTTGTACCTCATCAATTAGGACATGTGGAATAAGATCCACAAATTCTGAAGTTTGTGGATAAGGAGAGCTCAGAAACAATCGATGTAAATATTGGTCATTGATTTCCAGGAGGGGTACGTGTCAAGAGGTCCTTCATTTCGGGTAAACACACTCTGGGAGAAATGAGTGTATAGGAGTTTGATAATCTCGAATCCAAAGAGCCGAAGTGTTGAAGAGTTGAAGAGTCAAAGAGCTGAAGAGAGGAAGCACCGAAGAGCCGAAGAGCCCAAGTGTCGAAGACCTGAAGACAATCTAGATCGTCAGATCCAGAGGGTTCCTGGCAAAATATTGTGAACTCTGGGAGAAAAGAAAAGCAGAAGTTTGATATTTTAGATCGTCGAAGCCTGAATAGTTGAAGCAACTGGGAGCCGTTGATTTCGAATTGGACACGTGGTGCTAGATCTAGAACTCCAGGTATGAAACACTCTAGAGGAAAGCAGAGCGTGAAAGTACCAAAGTCCCAAAGGAGATCTCAATCGTTGATCGAGGAGGGATTTGTAGGACTGTTGATTTGGTTGAGGACGCCAAAGTCCCGAAGAGGGAGAAGAACCGTTGATTGAAGAGGATGCATGGAAGATGATTTTCGATTTCGGAGAAATCTCTCCAGAAAAAGTGAGAGGTTGAGAATTGAAACTCCCGAAGGCTGGACTAATGGAGGAGATCCTAACCATAGATTTAGGGAGAAAGGTGTCAATAGATATTCCACTCTGGAATATTGTCATATAGAGGAAGAATATATTTGAGAGTTGAAACTCCCGAAGGCCGGAGAGCCGGAATAAACAATAGTCATTGATTTGAATGAGAGCTACGTGTCAATAGATCATGGGGATCTGGGATCATGCGTGGAAGGAGAAAAGAAGGAAAGAAAGGAATTTAGATAGAAACTACTTATCATGGATCATCTCCGAAAGTAAGAGATCAATGTTCGGGAAGGATTGTGGGGCCAGGACATGATAAGAAATTAATTTTCCTTGAGCGGGCCACAATTGGAACCACGATATTGCCAAGGGCGTACATGGTGCTTTGTAGTGAATTGTGGGGCGGAAAGCGGGTTGGTCTAAAACCACTCTTGCCCACACCCACAATCACATATCTCTGCAAGGTCATAGCCCAGGGGCATATGTAGGAAGGGGCTAATGGAAAAAGAGCTAGCGCCTGAAACTCGGTGGTTTGGAAGTGCGTAGGAATACCTCGTGGGTCTATCAGAACTTGCACATAGAAGAAAAGGAGACCTATGTAAGATTAATAAGGGTCTAGCAAAGGCTCGAAGAGTCTATCTGAATCAGAAGAAATAAATATCCTAGTCTGGGAGGTCGCAGAACCCCAGGAGGGTAGGGGTGTTGCATCAAGTGGTATCAGATCCTACACATAATTGATTTATGTAGTCCGAGGAGAGAAGACATTAAATAAAATATAGTCTGATACCATCATGTGGTATCAGAGAACAATTTTTTATTTGTTTATGTAGCAGAAAGCAGCAAATGGATATAGTATGATACCAGGTGGTATTAAAGATGAATTTTCATCTATAGATTTTAGGCGAAAGAGAAAGAGGAGAAGGACAATTTTTTTTTGCAAAATTCAAACAAGAAAGAGGTGAAAGGAGATAATATAGTAACATTAGATGATATCATAGGTTCAAATTTACCTATATACAATAGGTGAAAATAAGGCAGAGTACTGATGCTCAGTGAGAAGGTTGTTGCATGTGTGCAACAACAAAAATTTAAACAGAGAGAGAAGATGGAGATGCTCTCGGATGTAGAGTGACCAATAGGATTTCTAGGAGGGCAGATAGAAGGTGAAAATGGATATTGAAGGCCATGAGCATGGTCAAAGAGAAGATCGAAAGAAGAAATACAATCCAGAGATGGATTTGGAGCTCAATGAGATAAGAGCAAGGATGTAACATCTAGAATTGAGGATGTAGCAAGAGGTAAAAGTACACTGTAGGTACGAATGTCCTATGAACAGGAAGGAAAAATGGCATGTTCAAAATTTGTTGGCTAGAAAGAAACAACAAGAGTTGAGACAGTGGTTGCGGGAATTGGAAAATCTCAGTGACACAGAGGAGGAACAGATTCACATATGTGAACTAGAAATTGGGAGACACCTCAGTTATGAGGAGGAGCTGAGATGATATAAAAATATCATAAGCTTCCAGGAGAGAAGAGATAGATTTTCATATTTCCAGGTGGGCAATGAAATGAGATTATTGGAGGATCTCATAGACTGTCAGGAGGAAAACAATGGAAATTCATATTGCCAAGTGGGAAATGATATGATATTAGCATTGGATTTCGTAAATTGCCATGTGGGTAGCAATGGACTTTCAAGTTTACAGGTGTGAAATAGGAAGAGATGAGGGGAAGGTCTCATATACTGCTAGATGTGTAGTGATGAAAGTTCAAATTTCTAGGTGGGAAATGAGATGGGATTGGTTGATCTCATAGACTGTCATGTGGGTAGAAGAGAAGTCCTAAATTGGTAGGTGGGGAGGGGGAAAGAAATGAGACTGTATGAAAGTCTCAGGAGCTCAGAAGTGGGTTCAGGTCAGCAAGGAGTGATGATAGGTGAATATTCATGTGGGTTTATAGACCATATGAATGAATATGATGAGAAGTTATAAATGTCCACCATCAAAGAATAATATCAGAGGAGCATTCTGATTATAGGAGGGATCAAGGAATTCCTACCAAACAACCAAGTAGAAGCTAGTGCAGAAGAAGAAGAAAGAAAACCAACAGAAACTGTCAAAGAGGAAAAAATGGAGTAGACACTGATGTCTACCCCAACATAAGGAAAAGAATATTCAACAGAATTGCTCAAAATTTTCAGCCAAGAAGTTGAACAGGAGATGACTGCAGCACTGGAGCTTGCAACAGAAGGGGAAGTAGACAACATGGATTTCTTTGATCTGTATGAAGAATTGGAATCCATAGAGAGAAGGGTAATAGTGCAAATTCAACACATCCAACATATGAGGTTGGATATACGTGGAGGAGCATACCATCCTGAGGAACAACTGGAAGAATTTCGACTTGAACCAACACAAGAGGAGCTGATATAAGGTAATTTGTCTATGGAGGAAGTCAAGAAACAACTCAGTGATGAGACTGTAGAACTGAATTTTGTAGTAGTATGTTAAACTGATTCCATAGAAAAAGAAGACAACATGGGGGATCAAGATGATCCACCCATTGATAAAGAGGAATTGTAGTCGAGAAGACAACATAAGAAGAGCCAACCACTAGAGTAGCTGGATAGGGTGATAGAGGAGATAAGGAGGTTGATGTTGAGGTTAGCGCAAGAAGCAGTCAACAAAGGGAAGTTGAACATAGGAGAGTCTACCATAGAAGCAGGGAATAAGGAGAAGAAGAATCAACAACAATAACAACAACAATGGCATAGTTGGAGAGAGGCAAGAGGAAAACTCCAAGGGAGAGTTTGGGATCCAGGAGGATTTCAACACTCAAGAAGAGGAACTGATGAGAGGGAGCTCATGATTTTCCCAGAAGTGGAGTATGATGCAGAAGCATCGCTCCACCTTAACAAATGCGCTAGCATTCCAACACATCAACACGCATTTCAGAGAGAGAGTGGCACTAACCCTCCCATTTTTAAATTCAAAATCTGATCCCATAAGGATTTTCTTTGTAAGGTTGTAAGATCCAAGACATACCCTTTTACAGTTAGTGGATAGGGTCACCTTAAATGGATTATTGTAAGTAGGTCTAGATCGTAGTCAGGTCTAGATCTTCATTTATGTAATGAGATATAGGGGTATGGTGTCTTAACTGAGACAGTGATGGCACTAAGGCGATGAAGAGGATAAGCTCATAGAGCCCTCTTTTTTAAAGGAGATAGATCTTTGTAGAGAGGTCTTAGGAGAAGAAAAACACATGATAGATTTAGGTTAGGAGAACTTGAGAGAACTAGGACTACGTTGCAGTATAGTTTTTGTAAACATCTGTATAGAAACACAGAGATAATAGAAAAACGTTTTTTCCTGCATATAGTGTGTTTATGTATTTTTGTTTATTGGTATGATTTTATATGTCATTCATATTTTGAACGTATGAAAAAGTGAAATATTGTATAAGTTTGAATCGTTTCGAGTGCAAGGAGTGCACATTGTTTGCAAGGAGTGCGTTGATAGAGGTGAGTTAACCTCCGAAAATCTTAGGAGAGATATTGTTGAACCTTCATCCGCAGAATGGAAAGGAGTGCACAGGAAGAACTATGTGTTGAGTTCAAAGAGAAACAGAGTTATTGAGAATTCTGTAGAGCTCTGCCAGGTGGGTATCGAGTGGGTGCAAGTGTCCACATAGAGAACTCTTTGTTGAGTTCAGGGAGAAGAGTATTAGAGGAAGATACTCCCAGAGTTGTTGAAAGATCTGTAAAAAATGTTTAGCAAGGTGTGCTTTGAGTAGAATATTTTCATGAGAGCATGAAGTTTTCCTTTGAAAGGAAACTCAAAGGCTGAGACCCTTAGGATACTAAGTAAATTGAAAATCTCAGAAGAGATAATGCAAGGAGTGCTTAGGAGGCAGACTTATTCCAAGTCCTAAATCTCATAAGAGATAGTGTTTCGAGAAATGCAGACGATACCCAAAGTCACTGGGCTCACAAATTAATCAAAGGTCAAAAAACTTTGACACTTAGGATTTCTTCCAAGTCCGGAGAAAGTGAAAGCTTAGGAGGAGAAACGAAAACTATCGTAGGATAAACTACATAGGGAGATATACAACAATCGAATCTCATGTCCAGACACTCAGAAGAACACATAGGAGAGGAATAGATCCCATTTTCTAGATCTGAGTGTGAAGAACTAACAACCATTAGATCTAGAAGTAAGTGAATGAGACTTAACCCTTGTGTGTATAGGAGAATGGGATTGTCAAAGTCCTGAAGTCTTGAAGTGATTTGGGACTGTCCCTCATCAATGAGAACAGGTGGCATAAGATCCACAACTTCAGAAGTTTGTGGATAAGAAAAGCTCAAAAAAACTGAAGTAAATCTTGTTCGTTGATCGCTAGGAGGGGTACATGTCAAGAGGTCATTGATTTTGGGTAAACACACTATAGGAGAAATGAGAGTATAGGATTTTGAGACTCCTAAAGCCGATGATCCAAAGAGTCGAAGAATCAAAGACCTGAAGACAATCTGGACCGTCAGATCTAGAGGGTTTGTGGCGAAAGATCATGAACTCCGGGAGAAGGTAATTCTAGAGAAGTTGGATATCTAAGATCACCAAAGCCTGAACAATTGAAGTAATTGGGAGTCATTGATTTAGAATTGGATGCGTGGTGCCAAATATAGAACTCCAGGTACAAAACACTCTGGAGGAAAGCAGAGGGTAAAAGTACCGAAGTACCGAAGGAGATCTGTATCATTGATCAATGATCTGTTTGAGAAGGACAAAGTCTCGAAGTGGGAGAAGAACCATCGATTGAACAAGATTCATGGGATATGATTTTCCATTTCGAATAAATCTCTCTAGAAGAAGTGAGAGGTTGAGAATTGAAACTCCCAAAGGCTAGACTCACAGAGGAGATCCTGAACATAGATTTAGGGAGACAAGTGTCAATAGATCTTCCACTCTGGAATATTTTCATACAAAGGAAGTAGATATTTGAGATTTGAAACTTCCGAAGGTCGGAGAGTGAGAATCTATAGTAGTCGTTGATTTGAATGGGAGCTACGTGTCAACAGATTGTGGGGATCTGGGATTGTGCATGGAAGGAGGAAAGAAGGAAGGAAATTAATTTAGATAGCAACCATTGATCATGAATCATCACCGAAAGAAAGAGATCGATGTTATGGAAGGATTGTGGGGCTAGGACATGCTCAGATGCTAATTTTTCTTGAGCGTCCCGCAATTGGAACCACGGTATTGCCAAGGGTGTATGTGGTGCTTTGTAGTGAATTGTGGGGATAAAATGGGTTGTTCTAAAACCACTCTTGTCCACACCCGCAATCACATATTTTCGCAAGGTCATAGCCCAAGGGCATATGTAGGAAGGGTCTAATGGAAAAAGTGCTAGCGCCTAAAACTCGGTGTTTTGGAAGTGTGTAGGAATATCCCGCGGGTCTGTCATAGCCTACACACAGAAGGAAAGGGGACCTATGTAATATTAATAGGGGTCTAGTAAATGCCTGAAGAGACAATCTGACTCGCAAGAAATAAATATCCTAGACCGAGAGGTCGCAGAACCCCAGGAGGGTAGGGGGGTTTCATCACTTTACATAGGAGGATATATGGGAGGGGTCTTGGGAGATGGAAGAGGGTGGTTTAGACGAATAAAACATTTCTCTTGTGAGAAAGAGAAAGGAGAAGAAGAAAGACATGAGAAAAGTGAAATTATTTTCATTTGACTGTAGATTTTAACCTATTTACTGCAAACATATTTCAATAAAAGAACAGAAAAGATACAATGACTAATACAAAAATTACACAAAGATTTTTCCACTGGAAACCCAGACCGAGAAAACTAGCATACTCTATATTCATTCATAGTGATACGTTTACAATACAATATACATATAGGAGCCAACTATAGAGGAAAATATATGAAATGATCTTACTCAAACATTTTAAGATCCTTCTTGGCTAAAGAAAGATAGACGAGAATATCACCACATGTTTATAGCCATCAAAATTGATATCCTAACTCACAAGTATTGTTTACGAGTTCTTCAGATGGCTTTTTTATAATTAAAATCTTGCTAGAAAAACATTTTTTTATGTAATTTTCTAAATATATCAGATGTTGAAATAAAGATAGAGACAAAGGTAAAAACACCAAGTCAATAATCAAAATAGATGAGACATAAATAAATCCTTTATTTCATTCCAATTCATCAAAGAATCGTTCTCTTTACAAAATTTCCTAAGGAACTCTTGGACCAAAGTCAAACTTAGATGTCCCCAATGAAACATACAAAAGGAATTCTGACAGAAAATAAAAAAACTGAATATAAAAAGATGGATGAGCTTGCCACATATTTCTGCCCACTAGACTCTACACAATAGTTTTTGTCAATCATGAAAACTAATTCACAAATAGACAAGTCTATAGAGACTATCAAAGATAGATCAACACCTATGAAAAACAAGTGTCTTAATTATGTAATTCAACCCCGAATCTTGTTGTCTACAATAGGACCCTGCTATCATAAAAAATGATTAGGCTTCTAATGAATTAAGAAATGAATGAAAACTTAATTATCTCAACAAAAACTCAGGTGAAAACCTTAGTATGCTTCTCCTTCTATTCTCCTCTTGTTCCCCCCTTTCCTTTTTCCTTTAAGAAGATTAGAATTGGTTGAAGTAGTTGAACTACTTCATTAGTTAAGTTAACTAAAACTCAACCAACTTTTTAGTTAGGGGGAAAATCAATAAATCATAATAAGCATTTTTAAATAAATAATAACTAGTAGGTGGGACCCCTTGTGACTCCGTTTAGTTTTTAACAATCATAAGACAACTAGTTAATTAAACAAAACATCCCTCCTTCTGACTCCCATTATCACATTCATATTTGAAAATTTATCTCAATGATTTTTGAAATTATTTCCAAAATATATTACTCATATATCCAAAAATAGTATGTTGTCCAAAACTTGAGAAGTCAACTGTTCTCAACAATTAATAAATAAATAAAAACTTAAAATCCATATTTCCCACTCTGAGATGCAATCCTTCCCTTACTGTTTTTGTCACCTTTTGATCTCTCTGAATTTGCCTTAGGTTGTTCTGATCATTTAGGCCTAATCTCACCGATCACATGAGAGCAATCATCCCTCAAATGCATGCGAGAGTACATGGATTTATAAGAGTCATTTGAGGGTAAGGAAGGAGAAGAAGTGGATTTTCCTTTGTCAGGGGTGTGATGGGCCTAAGTTTTCAACCTTTTACCTGCACAGGAATACTAAAATGGTGAGTGGACAAGGGAATCTTGGACAATTTGATTGATAGGCGGGGGAGCATGTAAACAGAAATTGGGCCAGCCACAATGTTGGGAGACTATCGGATGGACAATCTCTTTCCATCCATCATTTTTGGGAAATTTAGGTTGCAATGAGACATGAGGGGGCACGGGGATACCAGGGACCCATGTGGCTTGGAAGGGAGGCCTTTTAGGCCTAGGTTGGACCACTCCTTTCCCAATCTAGTTAAAAAACTTAGCTTGAAATATTTGGCCTAACTCTTGCGAGTCAACATCAAAGTGTGGAGAATATTGGCCTTCTAGGGCCCCTATTCCAATTACCTCTTCCTCGGTTACATCTTCCATGGCTACCTTGGCTGAAAAATATCATTCATGTATGCATAATTGATTAGCAAATAGTTTCTTTAATAACCATACATGACAACTCCTTTTAAAATATGAAATACATTTTGGCTCAACAACATATCAGACTCATGCAATCCAATCCATACAAATTTTTTAATCGTTGTCAATGAGTAGGGGGTGAAAAAAGGTTATGGTATATGCAAGGGGTTGGATTGAGCGAAAACAATTTAAAATGAGGGGGGAAAGATAATGGCTATTGCTCATAGAAAATAAACAATCAACTGTAACATAAACCAATATATCACTATGCTCCATCCTTGTGATCTTTTAACTATCATAATATAGCGTTCCTCTTAACTGTAATTAAATTTTAGGAATAGGGATTGGGTAATGAAAATGGGAAGGAGAGGGGAATGTAATTAGCGAAAAGTGAAATAATGGTAGGGGAAAAGATTGGATATTTTTCGAAAAATCAATTAAGTAATTGATAAAACAATTATGTATTTAATGGAAATGATCCAACACTAACCAAATAGTTATTGTGATTAACTAAACAATTATTGTGTATAATTTAACCATTACTGTGTGTTAACTTGGTCACTGTTCACATTTGAATCTTTAACATAGTGTCATCATACTCAAAATAATATGCCTTCCAAAACAACCTTTATAAGAATTTTGTTTCCTCTCATTTGTCCCATTTAATATTTAAAACAAATTCCAAATCAACAAACAATCACTTGTTTCAACCATGTTCATCATAAAAACCATCAACCATTATCCATAAATTACTTCCTCAAATCAAACAAAGACACAACTTATTTTAAAATCATGCTCGATTCAATTCCTCTAATCAATTTAACAATCAAATTGCAATGAAATGATATTGTTATCAAAACCGTGCCCATCTCTAATGGTGCAATCAAACAATAGCATGCACGATAACCATATACACAACAGACAACCAAGTCATAACTATCAATCCTTTAAATTGCAACGATCCCCATCGGGAAATTTAAACACATAGTAACAATGACCATCATTTCAATTTTAATATGTTGCAGGAAACACACAACCCAATGCATAATGCAAAGAGGCATACTCCCAATCAACCATGAAACAATGTTGAGTTATCAATCCAACACAAGGAGGTAGTGAATGCATTCCCAATTCCATTTCTTAAATTAACCAATTAACCATGTCGAGCTATCAATTCAACTATCATAACAAATAATTCAACGACTATAACCAATAATAAAAACCACTATCAATGTTATTAACAAAGATGAGATACTAAACAACCACTATCGATGATACTCCACCAACTCATAAAATTTAGCAATATACTCGACTGGTTCATTATCAGATTTAGGCTTTGAATATCAAGGGTGGGCTCTGAGTAATCAAGGGTTCGCTCAGTGGAACCAACATAGGGAGACTGGAGTCGACCACATAAAAAACAAGTGAGAACCCTTCAACACAACACGTTGGACACACAGACCACATAACCAATAGCTTGCAAGACAGGGCGATAGTTCACACCAAGTAGGGGATATTATTAATAGAGGAGTAGAGGCTTCTTACTGGCCAGTAATAACAACGAGAACACATGGGGAATAACCCTCGTGGTTTTCCCCAAAAACCCAAATAATGTTGATATAAAAATAGAGCAATGAAATAGAAACCAACCCTGAACCAAGATTCTTGTCATAGGAGCCATCATAACCAACTGTGCAGACACCAATAGTATAAAAAATCCCAACACCATGTGAAAAAAATATACAGTGACCCAAGGTGGTTCAAAATCAAACACAACAACCCCATAACACCAAATATGACTGGGTATGTTTACAAGAACTGTGTGGAGACGACTAGGAAGTCCGGAACAAATGAAACCCTCCAACCAAAACCCATAAAGACAATAGAGAGCCTTCATAACTTCCACCACACAGAATCATCAATGAAATCGTGACTTCAACCATCAATTTTCCACTTGCAACGAATAACACACAAACAACTATTCCAGCGAAACACCATGAATTTACATAGTTTCCAGCCTTAATAAAAACATAGACCAATATATCATCGATCCAATATATAATTCATAACCATAGCTAGTTCATGGATGGAAAAAAAACATGCCTGTAACCAAATTGACTTAAAAATGCGATCTTGATCAAGCAATTCCTTCCTCGCTTGAATATCGGAGATTAACCACAATGAAACACAATTGAACAATAGCCAAGATAGGGTGAGGGCCAGTGGGAGAGGTATGGAGTGACATGCAGTAAATGCATGTCTCTTCCATCCTCTACTCATTCAATTACTTAGTACACGTGTAAGGACCCTCCTCATCACGAGAACTACTCTGACAACAGGTGCAATTTTTTTATTTTTTATTTTTTATTTTTTTTCTTTTTATTGTTTAAAGTGTGTGCGCACGTGTAGAAGAAAAAACCCCCTCGACTCACGTCACCAATCGAACCAACAAGACGCAAGAGAGATGAACACAATCAAGACGACCCGACATATCACAGTGACAACAAGAAATAAATGCCCCTGGACATAAGGCGTGCAACTAGCAGCTGTAAGCAGGAACATACACCGGGGGTTTGGCCCAGTACCGTCACGGAATGAAAGAATCCAACAGTAGAGTCGCAGTAGTGGAAACTATGCCTTTAAATAGCCCGAGACTACTGATACGGCTCAGAGTGTGTCACAAGAGTGGAACTGTGTCTTTAAACAGCCTGAGACTCTTGATACGGCACT
>SNQJ01S0043968.1:70875-103397 GCA_010110895.2 Picea sitchensis | reverse complement strand
GGAAAATAGGAAACTTTGGTTAAATCAGAGGAAATATGTCGAGACAATATTGTAGAGGTTTAATATGCAGAAATGTAAACCAATCAAGGTTCTTATTCATGTAGGTGTAAAGTTATATGTGGATCAATTTCCCAAGACACGTGAAGAGAAAGAGGAAATGTATCGTGTTCCGTATACGAGTGTGGTTGGAATTTTGATGTATGCAGTGGTTTGTGCTAGACCCTACATTGCACATGCAATGGGAATTTTGAGTGGGTATATGTAAAAACTAGAGAAGGAGCATTGGACAAGAGTAAATATGGTTTTCAGGTATTTGTGTGCCACTACTAGTTATGGATTGTGCTACCAAGGAATATCAGGATTGGACAGAGTGTTGGACATACATGGCCTTGTGGATGTAGACTTGGATGGAGATATGGATCAAAGAATATCTACAAGTGGGTATGTGTTTAACTTGTTTGGAGGAGAAATCAGTTGGATGAGAAAAAAACAAGATGTAGTGTCACTCTCAACTATAAAAGTTGAATACATGGCAACCACTCATGCAAGCAAGGAAGCAATATGGTTACAGAGATTTTGTTCAAGTATTGGGTTGGTACAACATGTTGTAAGGATATATTGTGACAGTCATAGTGCAATCTTCCTGGAAAAGAGCCCAACTTATCATTCAAAGACAAAGCATATTGATGTTCAATATCACTTTGTGAGAGACATGGTTGAAGACAAGAAGGTTTTGTTGATGAAGGTGGACACTTTGGAGAATGTTGCAAATTCATTAACAAAATCTATGAGCACTGAGAAGTTTTCTTGGTGTAGAGGATCTATGGGCATTGTTGCCCTATATTGTTGACTATGTAATCCTGTAACCCCTTGTATGCAAAGAAAACAACAAGTGGGAGAATCTTGGGTATGTGTTATATTCTGTGCAAAATTGATCTCATGTATTTCACATTGATATGGGACAAAAGGGGGTCTCGGGGTTTTCTAATTCTAGTTAAGGAATTAGGTTTGTTGACTAATTTAGGTCAATGGATTAGGAGTTTGGATGTCGCAAGATCATATATGTGTATTATATTGTAAACAATGAAGAATATGATGAATAGAAGATTAGAGGTGCGGCTCTAAATAGGTTGATGGTTTTCCCGGTTTGGGTTTTCAGGGTAAAATCTCTATGTAATGTGTGTGTGTGCCATTTTATCTTTTATGTTTTTATTAAGAATATGTTTGCAATAATTAATTGTACAAGTTTAAAATCTATAGTATAACAGATGGAGTTTGGTTAGATTTCGATATTTTTGAGTCCAGTCAGTCAGTTTATCTCAGTTTCATTGGTCTGGGATGCTTGAGATCCATGCAAAATCATTACATTGTATCACTTATTTTTCATTAACCATGGTGTGCAGCCGACCTGATTCACTCCATCCATGTGAATCCATGAATCCTCGAATCTACCTCCCCTATAGGATCGAGTTGCACTCACCGATGAATGATACATATCAACTACATGATTTATAACCAAATTCCCTCACAACCTTACACAGAGAAGTAGTCATAGTTATGCAGTCCTGGTGAGCATTCTTGAATTACATGTCGATGGATGGACTTGGGCTAATAGATATTCTGGATCATGCAACTCATAGAGCCTTCTGAATATTTTTGTGACTCTGAGAGTGCCTTGTTGGGTATTGCATCAAATCATTAACAACAAGCAGACACTGAGCTCTCCATAGTTGACCAGAATAATGGCTTTCTAGGCCCAAGATGCAAAGTAGCTATCATCTAAAGAAACATTGTTAACACTGGCATACTTTCGACCTACAACAATCCCCCATCCCAATGCAGCTATTCACAACCTCCTAGATAATTGAACTATGCTCATCGTTCTAGCTAGTTGCATCCTCCCACAAAATCGAACTATGTTCATCATTCTCATCAAATTTGGTAGCACACTCTATGTTGTGCATGGACATCAATATATCCTTTGTTGAAGTTGTTTGCATGGACATAGATCGATCCTTTGTTGAAGCCATCCATTTGTCCTGCAAGTGTCCAAGAAAAAATATGCTCTAAACATGTTGTTGTCATATTTCCTTGCAACTTCTAGGTGTTTCCATTCTCCACAGTGATGAACGACAATTGTAGTGCAACGTGGAACTCTGGGAAAGATATTATTAGATATTGAAAAGGAAAATGGTATCTTCCTTCGATGGAAGACATAGTTGGCTCCAATTAAGCTACTTTTCTTTCCATATCCTATTTATTATAGAGTTCAGTCTCCCAACACATTTCCCTAACAACACCACCAAATCCAAGCCACTATTTGGGTTAGCCACTTCCCTCTCATTGGTGTTTGAGCTAGATGGGTTTCCCCTAACCTTCACCTTGGCTCTTTTATGGGTGGGGCATACAACGACTTCAATGATTGAATGTGTCCTAATAATCCTAATATGTAAATAGATTTCATTTGTTAGGTTTTCCAGTGGGACGATGATGCAAACCATGAAAAATAGTTAGAAAATTGATGGCTAGAGTGCTCATAATTCCACCTAATGTTGACACCTAGACCAGAGGGAATTCTCAGGTTTATTTTGTTACCTGAGCCCTCTCTCTGGTCAAGAGGAACACAAAATAAAGGGGAAGCCGACCTAACCCACAGGCTCGAGTTTAGTGTTATTGATAAGGTAAATAATAAACTACCTACGTAATTTTTTTTTGCACGACAAGCACCAATCTAAAACCAAATAAGGGACCTGTCTAACTGCACTCCATTGCTCCCCTTAAAGGTTTTATATTACGACATATCTTTTTATAAAATCTCTTATAGATATATAACTCAACATAAAAATAACCATTATATAACTCATTATATATTTTTAGATGATTTTGATTTTTTTCACTTCAATAAAAAAATCTTTATTTTTATTATTTTTATTTAAATTTACTTTTATTTAATAAAAACTTGACACATGAAACTATTTATTTAAGTATGAATCTTTCTTTATTTAATAAAACCTTGCATATACATGTAACTTTGATATATTATATATATATATCATATTTAGCCTTATATAGTTCTATACATTTGGAGATCATAAACAAAGGTTGTAAGAGGGTGATCATTCTTCATCATATTATACTCTTGGAAAAACTCTCTACACTCTAAACCACATAATTCAACCATATAATGATACTTGTTAGAGGCATATATACACTCTAAACCACATAATTCAACCATATAATGATACTTGTTAGAGGCATATAGATCAAGTATTATTCACATGATATTCCACTTATGCTCAACCATGCCCATAATAGAAAAAAAACTAATAACAAGAAGACCTATAAACTATTTTTACACGTAGACGTCTGGTTGTACTAGTTGTATTGTGAATTTGTTCCCTATCATCCATTCCACCATATTATAATAATTAATTAAAATTATAAATCATTTGCAAGCATAATCCCTCATAAAAAGGTAACCATATTGCTCTAATCACTATATTTTACGTCCGGCATCTTAGGTTGTGTCCTCATTTCAAGTTCTAGGATGCATTGCTTTACAACCTTTTGGAGATGACATGCTCAGTTGGAAATATATTTTCTATGCCAATTGTGGCAGGGAATTTCTATCCTTTGCAACTTTCCTTGTTAATTATGTATTGTGATGCTTCTTTTAAAGAAATGATGTCTACATTGTTCGATATCATTTTCAATAATTGTAAGTATTTTTTATTTCTATATGATTGTGGTAGGTATAATTGTTTGTTTATATTTTTCAAAATATGAGGTTTTTTTAATGTAAGACTCACTCAAATTTAAGATCATTATAACAATATATTTATTAAGAGTTTAACATGTTATTTATGAAAATTGAACTTAAATATAAAGAATCATGTTCCTTCTCTTAACATAATTGACAATTTAAAACAACATCCATACACATATATACATACTATTTCAATGTTATAATAAAAGTGACCTATCTTCTTTATATTGAATTATGGAATTCACCTTTCAATATAACAAGCTTATATAATTCAATAAAACACTTAAGGTTTAAGAGATGATGGACTAGAGATTTTGTCTTCTCACTCCATTTCTGGGAATAAGACATTTAAGGTTTAAGAGAGGATGGACTATAGATTCTATCTTCTCACTCCATTTCTGGAGAATAGTGGAAGATGGTGCCCTTCATAATATCAACATAATTAATAGTACTATCACAACTAACTACACAGATAATTTATGATGTTGCAATGAGAATGAGATTACAAAAAAGTTAATTTATTACAAAGAGACTATTAGCCCTAGGTCAGAAGACCAAAATGAACTCTCTATCATTGTTAGCTTTGAGAAGAAAATAAATAGTGTTAAAATAAGAGCACACTCTCATGATATTTATAGTGAAATTGGGGGTGGGAAAGATCCAAAACATTGTCAAAGGAAAGGATTTGTAAAAATTATAATTATAAGAAGGTAAAAGATGAAAAATCATTTTGTCTTGGAGTGTACAACCTACACAAATATTAAATCTCATTTTGAAAACATTTGTCAGAATACAAACATCTATAATGTTCTTACCCATGAAACTAAAGTGAGGTTGGTGATCTTATTACCAAGTTATTTGAACTTGGAAACAACATAATTCAATTAAAATGATGAACTTTTCTTTGTAAAAGTTTGATAGACCAATGTTGGTTTAAATGGACAATAATCACATTATCATCATCATCAGTAGTTAAAGACATAACATATGCTAAGTCGAATATAAATATTTGATTCAAATTTCATAATTTTGACTGTTTATAAAAAAAATATTTGGTCAATATACTAAAACATTAGTAATTTCATATTTTTCAGAGTTTAGTCAACAAACTAAAACATTAATAATTTTAGTAATTTCAACCGAGTAATAACTTTACATAACTTTACATAATAGTTAAATTCATTTTGTAATATTTGTTAAATATAATGCCAATATGAACATAATCTTATCATAAAAATATACAACTACCTCTTATTGTGAAGAGAGAATTTCGATTTTAATTCTACAATAATATTTTTTTCCTTTTGGTGTTCAATTTAATTATCATGTTTGTTATCACCATCTTGCATGGGCATGCATGCCTAATTTACCTTTTTTAAAATGTGGGTTTCATTAGTGTTAAAACTTATTTTAAATGTTGTATGGAGATTTTTAAATGCTAACATCAACAAAGTCCAAAAGGGTATTGTTACCTTTGTTTTCATTTATGTAGAACCTAATTTGAGTAAGGATTTCTCATATGACATTGTTTAAGATTATTTTAGAGTGGAATGATCCTTGTTGAACTTAAAAACTAGATTATAAGAATATGGATTTCAAATGCATGGTATGTTAAAGAAACCTAGTATTTGAAGGATGCATATCCTAAGGTTATGGTTTTATTAAGGAAAATGGGGCAAATAACTAATTTAGAGGTTGAATTATGATTTTTGTAGCAACTCCAAAATGACATTAATTGATCCAAGCCTTGTGAATTGAGAGTGATTTTAGTCTCACTCTTTGTGCTAAGGGATATCCATTGAGATTTGAGCGTGCAAATTGAACCAAGTCTTAATATGTAGATTATTCAAATAGACAACCCTTCAAAAGGATGAAGCAATTGCATGATTCATACAACATTGATCTAGAAAGGGAAAAAAACTATGCATCCAATGGAGACGAAATTTTATAGTTATTTTCACAGAAACCTCCACTAACCATGCACCATCTAACTAAGTGGAAATATGCACAAAAGAAAAATGGGAAAAAAATATGTTTGTCAATGTTAAAAAAATTAATGAGAAGATGTAGCCTCTGTTTTTATATCAACTCAATATTATATTTACTATAATATTGTTTATAATATAAGTAATATTATAGTACAATATGTAACATCATATTAATGTTAAACACCAAAATTATAACGATTAAATATTTTCACTGTCATTTAATTCATGTATATATAGAAGTACAAGGTGGACAATGGACCCAAAAATACACAATTGTAGTAGTAGATAAAAAATGATCATGTTGAAGATAAAATCTTGAAATGCTAGGGAAAATGTATATTTACCTAAACGTACTGAAGGCAAAGGCAACACAATGGCCCAAGAAGTTGAAAAAATCATATTTGATTTAAGTTCAAGTTTACTTTGCACTCCAATATTCTAACTTTCCCTTCCCACCCACTCAATGTTTAACAAAGGAATTAAAATTTGATAATGTGTATTTAAAACATTGAAAATAAATAAATATATATATATATATATATATGTATATCCCAAGGATTTAGCTCAATCAATTGTTGTCAATGTTTCTGGGTATTTGGCTAGTTCTATGTTGGCAGATGCCTAGTTCAAATCCCCTTGGGTGAGGCACATTAGTATACACTGAAGAGTTTATTAGGGATGCCATCCAAAAATGTAGGGAAGCATCCTTTGGGTTTCTTCATGAGGTTTTTGTGCATACATACATACATAGATATCGAGAAAAAAGTCTGATGATTCTAATTGATTTCAAATAAGCATTGACGTGCATGCAATATAGACATGACCCCTAATGCTCAAACCCAATTTGAAGACAAAAAAACTAGCATTAGGTGCTAAAATTTTCAATTCCAAATGTAATAACAATCCCATACATGGGAGAAAAAAAACTTCCCACGGAGGGAAGGCCAGAATATCATTCCCACACAAGGGAGGGGAAACTTCTCACATAGGGGAAGCCCACAAAATTGAAAAGAACCTAGATCAAACCCATGGATGGCGAGAAGGGACACTATATAAAACTACCGTATTGGTTAATAGAAATTTGAGCTAATCGTTTGTCCATCACTTGGATTTTAAATGAGTCATCATCAAGGGAAGGATCCAAGTCATAAAAGTCAATCCCCAACAAAGAGCCATCATCAACTAGGGTTTAGGCTACCAAGAGTATGACCTGGAAAGTAGAAAAAACTTATCAAAACCACCTTTACCAGGGAAAAACTTGATTTTGGCTGAAATTAACCACTTAATCTGTCCTTAATCCATTTCCTTGGCCTCCCTTAAATAACGCCTCCTCCCATTGAATGGAAAAAATGGATCTTGTTCCATAATGTCCATATGGAGATGATCTCCCACACAAAAGATACATTATGTACATAATCACTTGAGACATCATCAAACTAACTACCATTTTTTGTTCGAGAATTAGTAAGAGAGAAAATTAGATCCAAGGGATTTGTCAAGAATATAACCTCTCCATTGCTTCACCCAAGTATTCTTGCTCAGGCCATGCTCCTGCTCACCCTAGCTTGAATCCACCGCTACTTGCCTTTGCTCACTTTCAAGAATACATATGTGTGTATGTATATGTATGTTGTCTATCAAGTTGTTGTTTAGCAACAACTTGGAGTGGTTGTTGTGAAGATGACCTAGGTTCAAATCCCAACAAGCATGCTCTTCCTTGGCATGGGTTTGCTAGTGGTGGCTTGTCGATGTGTCATCTTTGGTGGGGCACATGCGTTATTAGATGTTGTTTGATCAATGCCTTCTTGAGCTTTGTGCCAATCATTGTAACCAACAAATAGTTGTTTATAATCTTATAAAAATGATTTATAAAGCAATATCTACAATATTAATAATGTTAGTTTTAAAGTAAGGGTGAACCCTATCACATCAATATACAGACTTGTATCATAAAATCAACTTTACTATTGACCAAACATTTGATGTTAATAACGTCTTACAATACATTCCTATTTCACAATTATTATTCATATAACATTATCTAAAGAAATATTGATGTGAACCAAAATCCCACTAACATGTTTAAGTTTTTGTAAGAATGAAAATGTTGTGGCTCTAAGGATAAAAGTTGTCATATGATACATAAGTAAATATATGATGCAATATTAAAATTTGAAATTTAATTTGAATATTTTTGTCCATTTTGAATTTTTTTAACAAGTGGTTTTGGAAAAGAAGTATCAAGATTGACATTGATCTAATTGTCTAATCTATATGTCTTACAATTCATTCCTATTTCACAATTATTATTCATGCAACATTATCTAAAGAAATATTGATGTAAACCAAAATTCCACTTACATGTTTAAGTTTTTGTAAGAATGAAAATGTTGTGGCTCTAAGAATAAAAGCTGGCATATGATACATAAGTAAATATATGATGCAATTTTAAAATTTGAATATTTTTGTCCAATTTGAATGTTTTTTACAAGTGGTTTTGGAAAGGGAATGTCAAGATTGACATTGATCTCATTGTCTAATCTATAGTTTTTATGAGTTGGGCAACAAATTTGAGATTTAATTTGAATATTTTTGTCCATTTTAAATGTTTTTTACAAGTGGTTTTGGAAAGAGAATGTCAAGATTGACATTGATCTCATTGTTAATCTATAGTTTTTATGAGTTGGGCAACAAATTTGAAATTTAATTTGAATATTTTTGTCCATTTTTAATGTTTTTTACAAGGAAAAAAAATGTCAAAATCTACATTGATCTAATTATCTAATCAACATGTCTAATCTATAACTTTTATGTACATAATTATACAATAAGAAATTGTTATGATGTCACCTAAATAAATATTATGCTTATCATACCTATTAAATATATTAAATATAGAATAGTCTAAATGTTTTAGTTTTTAAATTCATATACAACTAAAATTAGTCAAATCACAATCAAAATCAATCAATATACAATTAAAAATTAAAATAGATAAATAAATAAATAAACAACTTACGTTGACGTTGTGATACATATCACAATATGATAATAAACATCGTTAACGTTAATGGGCATCAATAACATAGGATGTCGACATTACGCATTAACCATTATAATATTTTTATCTACATATCGTAATGGGAATCAATGTTTGCCCTATGTCCATTTTCTGTTGCATGTAAGCGGAGGAATCAATTTTTTTTAATATATATAGTTTTTAAGTATTTTGAAAAGCGTCGGTAATAAATTTATAGTTAATAAATTTAAAATTAAAATGAAAATTTATAGTTAATAAATTTAAAATTAAAATGAATCTAAGTTAAGACGTCATCTGTATTTTTTTATTCAATTTTATAAATGTATATGTTATTATTATTTAATTAATGTTTTTATATGATATATTAAATTAATATTATAAATGTAATAATCTCATTTTATAAATAAATGTATATATTATATATGACGTTAATATTATAAATAAATGTAATAAACACATTTTATAAATAAATGTATATATTTTTTTTCTTAAAATGCATTTTTAAACTCAATAACTTTGTATCATTTCACATGTTTATCAATATACAAACTTCAATGATATACAATTAAATTTATAGCATATTTATTTACTAAATATATCATATATTAAAAAATACCATATGATATTTAATGTGGGGATTTGATGAAATTTTAAATACTATATGTTAAGTTGAATGAGTGATTTAATGAAATTTAAGTGTTTTACAAAATGGATGGATTTTTATTTTATTAAAAGGTGTAGTCAAAGCCGTGAGGTACAAAAAGACTCATCCAGATAACAACACAAAAGTTTGGATTTTCCACAACAATATTAATCCATATAACTAAATCCAAACTCTTAACTTTCCATATTCATATTTCACTACAAATTTGTATAGAGTACGTTCAAATTTGTATAGAGTATGTTATGTAGAAAACACCAAAAACATAGATTACAAAGCAAAACATAGCTAATTAGAAGGTGACTTGTCATTTGAAACTTCATCCTCTAGAGCTGGGTTTTTGATCGAAGCATTTAGGTCAGGAATATGAGCCACACCCATCAAAGGCGAGGAAGTTGTCTCCGACCCTAAGGCAGAAGTCAACGAAGGAAAGTGGAGTTGGGGCTCCTCCACTTGCCAACATAGTGTTGTCACTTCATCTTGGAGTTGTCCCTCCATATCTCGTTGTTGCAACATAGTATCCATGACGAAGGAGAATGTTGAATTCAAACCATTAACTGAAATATGGAGCCTTTAGTGATCTACCATTGTGTCCTCATCCATTGGCCCCTCCTGTTGATCACATCCTGCATCATTTGCCATTTCTTCAATCTTCACCGAAGTGAGAAACCCTAACCAAAGAGAAATGTACTAGAGACTATGGACTGCACCGCCGAACAAAATTGAGAGGCTCTCACAACCAACAAACTATGAGCAATTGCCACTGGGCTCAGGAGGAAACTCATAAAACCAAAGCAAAAGCTATTCCCGAGAAGCAAGAATCTCGTAGAATAAATAACAACCATCAACCAACATTCACATGCCATACCCATCCAATCTCTGGCATTCCATCAACTTCGTAATCCAACTCCCAGACATATTTCCTTCCCACCAGTTGTGCCAAGTCCCACCCAAACTCAACTCGATTAACCTCTCCATGCAACAAATGTGAGTTGCCATTAAAACCACACACGAACAATCCTGGAGGCTGACGAAAGTTGAGCGGTCCTTCACAAAATATTGTACCTCTTGACCCCTTCCAATATAGTAAATGATGAGAATCAATCCTGCAATTGACGTTTCTTGTAGGTGCAGATCCATGGATCTCCTCCTATGCACATTCCACACACTACAATCTTTGTTCCCACGAGTCTCACCCCCACGATGTCTCCAAACCTTCAAGTGTTGTCAACCAACACGAAATGCCAGGATGCTATGACCCTCACCCACCTTTACAAAATTCCCAGTGACACGTGCCCCTCCGCATGAGTCCACAAAGCCCACGATACCCTCGTGGGTCTTGCCACCTAATGAAGATGCAAACATTAAGGAGGGGGAGAAAAACGAACAACCCCAATTATCCATAAGGATCCAAGGGATAATCCTATGTCTTTATTGGCCATTTCATCTGCTTGTGTATTATTTTCCCTGAGAACGTGAAAGAAATGAGAGGAGAATAGGTTTAGAATGAGTCTGATGTGGTCAATGAGGGCCTTGTTGATAAAAAATTTGGTCACCTCAATTGTCCACTTTTTGGAATAAAAAAAATTGTCAGAAGGAATCATTTGTGCATGCTCACCAGCTCATGGTGTATCTCTCAGTCTCATCTTCGTGATGCATTTTATAGAATCAAAATACGATTATGTATGCCCAAGATTATCGTAATTTTTTCCAGAAGTACGACAGAGAGATTGCAAGAAGAACTTCGAAGAATGAAAATTGATCCATATAACTAAATCCACAACAATATTCATCCATATAACTAAATCCAAATTCTTAACTTTCCATATTCAGATTTCACTACAAATTTGTACAGAGTATGTTCTGCAGAAAACACCAAAAATATAGATTACAAAGAAAAACATAGCTAATCAAAAGGTGGCTTGTCATTTGAAACCCCATCCTCCAGAGTCAGGTTTTTTATCAAAGAATTGACGTCAAGAAAATGAGCCATACCCATCAAAGGTGAGGATGTCATCTCCAACCCCAAGATAGAAGTCAACGAAGGAGATTGGAGTTGGAGATCCTCTACTTGCTAACGCAATGCTGCCACTTTTTTTTGGAGTTGTCCCTCCATATCTCGTTGTTGCACCATAATATCCATGACGAAGGAGACTGTTGAATTCAATGCATTAACCGAAATATGGATCCTTTAGTGATCTACCATCGCGTCCTCATCCATTGGCCCTTCATGTTGATTGCGTCCTGCATTATTTTCCATTTCTTCAATCTTCACTGAAGTGATAAACACTAACCAAAGAGAAATGCACTAGAGACTATGGATTGCACCACTGAACATAATTGAGAGGCCCTCACAACAAAAAGACTATGAGCAATTCCCACTGGGCTCGGGAAGAAACTCAAAAAACTAGAGCGAAAACTGTTCTTCATAAGGAACAGTCCTACAGAATAAATAACAACCATCGACCAACATTCCCATGCCACACCCATCCAATCCACGACATTCCATCAACTTCTTAATCCAACTCCCGTACATATTTCCTTCCCACCAGTTGTGCCAAATCCCACCCAAAATAAACTCGATTAACCTCTCGATGCAACAAATGCAAGCCACCATTAAAACCTCATGTGAACACTCGTGGAGGCTGACAAAAGTAGAGAAGTCCTTCACAAAATATTGTACCTCTTGGACCATTCTAGTCAGGGATGATTTTAAGGATGGTAATTTATTTTAAAATGTAGAAACCTTGGCGAATCTTACTAATCCTTCATATGTCAACTATAAATGTTTGGCGATATTTTTGAAAAAATACTCAAATTTCTAAGTATTTTATATAGTTTTTATAAAATTTTGGTGATTTTTAAGGTAAAATAATTAGCCCATGAGCGAAATTTAGCCCCTAAAATCATCCCTGATTCTAGTATCGTAAATGATGAGAATTGACCCTGCAATTGACATTTCCCATAGGTGCAGATCCATGGATCTTCTCCTATGCACATTCCACACACTACAATATTTGTTCCCATGAGTCTCACCACCACGACGTCTCCATACCTTCAACCTTTTCCGACCAACACGAAATTCTAGGACACTACGACCCTCACCCACCTTTACAAAATTCACAACGACATATACCCCTCTGCATGAGTCCACCAAGCCCATGATACCCTTGTGGGTCTTGCGACCTAATGAAGATGCAAATATTAGGGAGGGGGAGAAAAACGAACAACTCAATTTGTCCATAAGGATCCAAGGGCCAATTATATGGCTTTATTGGCCACTTCATTTGCTTGTGTATTATTTTCCTTGAGAATGTGAAATAAATGAGAGGAGAATAGGTTTAGAATGAGTCTAATGTGGCCAATGAGGGCCTTGTCGATCGAAAATTTGGTCACCTCAATTTTCCTCTCTTTGGAATAAAAGCAAATTACCAAAAGGAATAATTTGTGCATGCTCACTAGCTCATGGTGTATCCCTCAGTCTCAGCTTCATCATGCATTTTACAAAATGAAAATACGACTCGGTATGCCCAAGATACTCATAATTTTGTCCAGAAGTCCGATAGAGAGATTGCAAGAAGAACTTCAAAGAATGCAATTTTTTCTAAGTGTTGTGCCCCCTCTTTCCCTTTCCTTTCTCCTCTCATCTCCATACTTAGCCATTTTCCCTCTCTTATCCCTTCGCTTCTCTTCTCATCTCATACTCCCATCTCTTACTTAGCCATTTTCTCATTTTCTCATTAATCTCTTATTCCCTTCACTTCTCATACTTCACCATTTTTCTACTCTTCTTTCCTTACTCTCCTCTCCATACTTAACCATTATTCCCTCTTCCACTTTGCTCTCCATACTCGATATTTCTGATCCAGGTGGATATTGGTGGCCACCCACCTATTCCAACTGGCTCCTCTTGACATTTTTTAGTTCAACACGTTTCTCTGTAATGATGACATTTATTTGTAATTGTGGATTCTGCACTTCCGAGGCTATCTCAAAACCTTACACAACATTAACGTGGATATTAGTGGCCTCCCATGTATTCCAACTGGCTTTTTTTGGAAGTTTTAATGTCAATACATCTTTCTATACTTCCAAGGCCATTTTGGGGCCCTAAACAATGTTTTTTTTTTTTTTTGGGTCCATTGTAGACAAAATTAGAGTTTGATGGCATAATGTGTATTTCTCGAAAATACCTTTCCAATGGGCTATCACACGCCTAAAATGAAGGCCATATGCAAAAGTTATGACCCTAAGAAGTTGAGGCACCAACTTACCCATTGAGGCCCACATAACTTTTGGCGTTTCATCTCCTAGGGTTAGGTTTTTGGATGTCTAGGGTTTTGACATTTATGAGTAATGTTAAAAAGGCCTCTGGAGCCTCATTGTAATCATTCTACTCAGACGGATGTGCGTAGAAGCCACATCTCTTCTCAGAGACAACTACCACCATTCAAGCAAGTTGTTTTCAGTTCTATAGTTTTACAGTTTCAACCTATTTTCTTTATTCAATAGAAGTTATTGTTCACTGGATATCTGTTGTTGTTCTCTGTATCTCTGTGTTATTGTATTCAATCAATTATTCATTCTGTTCAGCTCATAAAACTGGATCAGTGGTATTAGAGCGGTCTACTCTTCATTTGTTTTTCTTCGTGCATGTCCCTGAAAAGATTTGGCTACAAGAAGTTGGGACTCAAACCAGTCAAGCCTTTTCATGATTGGTCATGCCAAGCCCGACAACAACTCATGGGGGACAAGAAGAAATATGATGGAGCAGGATATCCTTTTAAAGTGTTTCTCGAGGAATCCCTTGCGTGACAAAGGAACGAAATGATGAACAACTGTTCACAAATCCTTCGACGACTTCCCATAGGAGACACATCTTCATCAAGCGTCCATGCAACCCCCTTCAAGGTACAAGTAAATTTTGATATTCCATTATTTGAAGGACTGATAGATGCATATGTTGTAGATAAATGGTTGAATCTGCTAGAAGGGTATTTTTTGGTCCACAATTTTTTTGATAGGGAAAATATTACTTTTTCACTTCTCAAGGTCGTCCCCCATGTTAAGGACTAGTGGGATACTTACTTTGAGAAAAGGGCCACAGAGGAATCTACAATATTTATGGTCGCCCCCACATGGGTTCCTTTAGGAATGCCATTAAAGAAAATGACTACCCTATTGGAAGCTACCAGGACCAGTACACAAGATGGACCACGTTGCGTTAGGAAAGGGACCAGACAATACCTGATTTCACCAATATTTTCCATACCCTATGCACCAAATTGGGTATCAAAGTTTCTGAACAATATCTGGTACTCAAATATCGCGGTTGTCTGCATAGATACATTCAAACATAAATGGAGTTTTTGGACATCACATCATTAGGTGCAACTTATAGATATGTTGTCAAGACCGAGCATAAATTTAAGCAAAAGAGGCGAGAGTTTAGATCTGAAAACTCCTCAAGTCGAAGCAGGGAAAAGGAGGCCCAACCCAAAAAACAAGGAACATAACAAAGATGGCCACTCTCAGGACAACCAGTCCAATCCACAATCCAACAAGGGTAATGAGAATTCGAAGAAGGACACGAGAAAGTGGTGTGAATACCATAAAATCCCTTGGCACACCACTGAAGAATGTCGGTCCAAGAAGTCACTGGTGACCGAGCTGAAAGCTTCTGAGTCAGAGGCATATTTTGACTCTGAATCAAATCCATAAGAAGGGAATCAGATTATCATATTATTGATTCTGAACCCAGTTCCACTGTCACTACCACCAAAGTCCAACTAAGAAAACATGAAGAACTAGAGGAAGGGGAACACCTCTTTAACTCATAGATGTGGGCAAAGGGGGCTCTGTTTCATTTCATTATCGATAGCGATAGTCAGAAGAACCTGATCTCAATAGAGGTCGTCAAGCGGTTGGACCTATCGATGACACCACACCCGCAACCCTACTCCATCGGCTGGCTTCACCAAGGAAGATATATCCGCGTCAACAAACAATCCCGTCCGGCCTACAACATCAAGCCCTTCAAAGATGATGTATTGTGTGATATTTCTCCCCTTAAAGTTTGTGATGTTATTTTAGGCCAACCATATTTTTGGAAGCGATATGCTATGTATGAGTCTAGACCCTGTAGTGTTATTATTACTTAGGGTAGAAAATTGTACAAGATACCAGAGGTAGCGCCGCCTATCGCTATTTCTTTAATCTCTGCTAAGAAATGAAGTAAGGTCATTTCACAGACCGAGAAGTTCGTCTTCTTTGTGATCCGTGCTCACAATAAGAAGAAGCTCGCCGCCACATCCGTGAACTATAGACAGAACCTCTCTTTGCAGCAGAAGCAAGTGGACGGGATCGTGGAAGAGTACAAAGACATCGTCTCCTCACGCACCAGGGTACCGACACACTGCTAAGTCAAGCATCCAATCGATCTAACCCTCGGTGCACCTCTTCCTAATGGACTAGCCTATCATCGCTCACTGATGGAAAATGATGAAATCAAGCGTAATATACAAGAGATGCTTCAAAAGGGTCACATCATACCCATCTCCTTACCTTGCGGAAGCCCGATTGTATTGGTGCAGAAGAAAAATGGGACCTGGCAGCTTTGCATTGATTACAAAGCATTAAAAAAAATCATACTCAGGAACCAGTACCCAATTCCCTGAATTGATGACCTTCTTGACCAACTCAAGGGGGAAAAGTTATTTAGCAAGATTGGCCTAAAGTCTAGCTACCACTAGGTTCCCATCGAATTGAATGATGTATGGAAGACAATTTTGAAATCTAAAGAAGGTCTCTTCGAATGGTTGGTCATGCCCTTTGGCTTAATAAATGCACCAACAACTTTCATGAGGTTCATGGATGATGTATTGAGACCCTTCACCAACTGTTTTGTGGTGGTATATCTGGATGACATCCTCATCTTCAGCAGAATGTGGGAGGAGCACATGCAACATATTCAGAAGGTTTTGAGCACTCTGCGACAACACAAGCTATATGCCAACTTGGAAAAATTGTCCTTTGGCACGAACAATGTCCAATACTTGGGATACATTATTGATGAACATGGGGTACATATGGATCCAAATAAGATCCAAGTCATCCATGACTAGCCAACCCCAACCACACTAACCGAGCTTTAGAGCTTCTTGGGACTTGCCAACTTCTGCCGACGGTTTGTGTTGATATTCTCCCATATTGGATGGGCCCTCAACCAAGTGACCAAAGGTGGTGGAAAGAAAAAGTTCACATGGGGGAAGGCACACCAACGAGAATTTCATTATTTTAAGAATCACTTGTGCTCATCTCAAGTAATCTCCTTACCCGATCTGAAACAACTGTTTGATATTGAGACTGATTCATCCGACTATGTTGTAGGAACAATTCTCACTCAACACGGTCATCCAGTAGCATACCATAGTGAGACACTCTCAGATATTGTCTGAAATTACCCCATCTATGACAAGGAAATGTATTCCATTGTGAAAGCCTGATGTCAATGGAAACATTACATTATGGGAAAGGAGACAATCATCCACACTGATCACAAACCTCTGTAGTTCATACAGACACAAGGGAAGTTACAGAACGACTGCCATCACAATTGGTCCACATACCTGCAACAATTCCATATCAACATCATGTATAAGACAAGGAGCACAAATCGTGTCGTTGACTGCCTTAGTCGACCTCTCGTTGCTGCAATCACCACCATGCTCCATTCCTATGGGCATGAGGCATATGAGTGGCCCCAAATTTATCAGAGAGATCCTGACTTCGACACCACCTATCATATCTTGGGTACAAGAATGAATGTCACTGATTTTAACATTCAGTGTTGGGCTCTAAATATGTCCTAGAAACAACCTCTATGCATTATCCAAAGGTAGGCACTGACACAAGCATTTTACTTGTTGCCTACGTAGGTTCTTACCTTCCGTTTTCAATACCCAACCTCTAGAGATGCAACACCTATAAAGGAACATCAATCGTAAAGGGAACGACAATTGCTCCGTTCAAATGAACAACAACGATACCCAAAGGAATAACAGTCGTGCGAAAGGAACGACAGTTGTTCCTTTCAGATGAACAACAACTACACTCAAAGGAATAGCAGTGGCGCGAAAGGAACGACAATTGTTGCTTTCAAATGAGAAAAAACTACACTCAAAGGAACAACATTCGCTACATTGGGATGAACTAAGGTTGAATTAATTGCATTGTAGTATTTGCCCAACTATTTAATTTGTCAACCCAAGCAAGTCTTTTATTTCAAAGTTACCGTGCACAATATATGCAAGCAACAAATTCCAACTAACACTGTTATCTATTTAATAACATAAAACACATAACTTAAAATCAATCAAATCCTCTCTTGCTTGAAAATACATTCAGCTGAAATAAAAATTAAAATCACTACCACACTCTTACATAAATTAAAGGAGTATTAATAAAATGAAGTAACAACAACATGAATTGAATCTTACCTTTGTAACAACGATCCCAATAAACAACAGACAACCGTAAGCAATGATCAACTAATCATAAACCAAGATAAATTAAGACAATGAAAGAAAAATACAAGTAAATGAATAAGACCAACACATACAGTTAGGGGCCACATATACTAGCATCGTGGCCAAAAGACACAAGATCAAGGAAAGTTACACATAATTGCGGATCATCAACTCCTTTCAGCATTATTGAGCTTCGAAATTACATAAGTTCAACTCTTTCTTACAAATAAATTCTATATAATTTCATGACTGACTCTCTCCTGATTGAAGATGTCTTATTTATACAAATCAAATCCCCAAATCCATGGGTTGCTCAAACAAATTGCTAAGTTTAGTGAACCGACCGTAACTGTAAATCTGGAAAATACCTTTTTAAAGAACCAGTGATTTCTCTCAAAGTGTAGCTCCAATTGGAAAACGACTTGCCATGAACTCAATTGGGCCCATTATTAACAAAACCATGTCTCGGATTTTTTGAGATTCATCCTCATCTACTCAAAATGTTCCATGCAAATCCTTCTCTCCTTATCTGCCACGTTTTTCATTGAAACGGTTAACCACAAGTTGGAACTCACATGTGCCATTTGAAGGTTGGAACCTTGACTGCTACAACTATTGTTACATAAAATCACTCGTCAAACCATCATATAAAAAATCATGCATAATAGTTTTTAATTCATTAAAAAGGAAGGAAGAATAATCATTATTAACCACTAAAGCATAACAAGAATGATATGTCATTTTATGAGAAGTTGTAACAAATGTATGGCAAATGGAATGATAAATGAATGATAATAGGATGAAGAAGGGATGGAATGGATGTCTATAAATGATGAGAATATGGACAAATATGTGACCAAACATCCACCCCACACTAAAAATGTTTGATTATATCATGCAACTCAATATATGCATTAACCAAGCTGTGGGACTCATTTGAATGTTGTTGATATAATGGATTTTCATGCAAAGCACAACTTAGATGAAGAAGGTATTTTGATAGTTTTATATGTTACAATTTAATGCACATTCTTGCCAAAAATCATAAAAATCCAATACACAAATCCAAAGATATCCTCTTGTTGAAACTCTCGTGGTGAAACTCTCCACGAAATAGTTTTGACAACACCATTTTTACAAAATTACAAAAGTGGGTTTTTGTAGGAATATTTAGACTAATCCCATGCTTCATCATACCAAAAAATCATGACAATCCAGTTCGTCATTTGGAAGATATGCCCAAATCAATTTATGCACTCTTTGAAAATATCATGCATGAAAGAAAATAAAT
Organism: Picea sitchensis; assembly: GCA_010110895.2. Lineage (NCBI taxonomy): Eukaryota > Viridiplantae > Streptophyta > Pinopsida > Pinales > Pinaceae > Picea > Picea sitchensis. The sequence goes on along the minus strand of SNQJ01S0043968.1, from coordinate 84,123 downwards.
ATGAATGGAAAATGAGAGAACAAACCATCATACTTTGACACAAGCGCCCCCACCCTGGCAGACGCATTAAAACTCCTGCAGGGACCTTCCTCTTTTCACCGGTGAAGGAACTCAAAGGTTCTCTAATTTACTCAGGAATCTTCATACCCGCAATTCTCTTAGATGTACTTGATCCTTCCTTAACTTCTCGAGGAGGATCGGAACCATTGACTTAGCGAGTTCAAGGTTAGGCTGCTTGGGTTCGGATCCCTCGAGACGAATTAATTCGATCAGCTCGCTGAATTTTCCCTGAGGGATTTCACTATTCTCGACCTCACTACTCGCGATGCCAAACTTTTGCTTCTCCAACCTCCGTCTTTCAGTGCCGAAACTCCGATGCGCGTATGTGACTCGACCCGTCCACACGAGTCACTTGGGACCAGCTATCAGCGATCAGCTCCCTCAGCGACGCCAGCTTCTCACGAGGTTGAATAACTTCGCCGACTCGAGACTTCGCGGCCTCTCTCCTCCAGCGACTTCATGATGTCGTGCCCGGTTCTCGAGCCTTTTTCTCCGCGAGGGCTCCGTGCGATCCGCGTGTGGATCGATGAATCCTCATGATCCGGATCAACAACTATTCCTTTCTCACTTCTAGCATCCCTGCATTGACTTTAAATGTCAGGCTCGGGCTCTCAGCCTGCGACTCCAGTTCGCGATATCTTTGAATTTCCACCACTGTCCCTTTCAAAGGATGACTCACAACTCCACCGCCATGGCAGCCGTGTCCTCGCTCCACGACTTTTTAACGCGAGATTTCTCAACCCTTCCACCCTCTGAACTCCAGGATGAAGGTGCCACCTGTCCACTCCAACTCCTGTGGACCCACGGTATCCTCGGAGTAGTCGAGATATTGCTTATTGTAATATCGCGATTCTCCTTACCAAACTTAGGACACTTTCCTTACGAGATCGGGCCAGAGCCGATCTAAGCGAACAGTGATCCAATGGCCTTGGCTGACTTGGATCAACGGTTCTACTCTCCTGAGCTTTGAATCCTCCCCAAGCCAGCGCTGTAACCACCTTTCACTTCTAAGAGGTCCGACAGCTCTCGAAACTTCGCGAAATCTCCACAAATGATTTAGATCAGGTAGTTCTCCCTTTGAGGATTCTGCGAAATAAAGAGGTGTCTCTCCACGACTCATTTTCTTACTTCGCCAACCTACGGCGGCTTTCCCCGCCGACCTCCCGGCAACTTCCCGCGCAGTCTTAGAGGTTAAGGGTCTATTCCCCGCAGGCCTTTTCCACTCATTCTCGGAGGGACTTGCCACTTAGCGCTCACCGGCAATCATTCAACAACTCTCGAGTGTTGAATACCTTTGACTACAGCGCAACTCCACGCAGCAACATTCTTTACGATTTCCCTTTGCTTAGATTCTGGCGGATATGCTTCCAGCTGCGCACTCTTACCTGATTGAGCGACTCAAATCCTGCGGGTGAATGAGAACAAAAGTTAAACTATAGAGCCTTCATCGCGCGCACTCCTTGTGGATGAATTCAGTACCGCGCCTTGCAGGAATATCCTGGCCCGGATAGAGAAACAATTGAAACTCATTCCATCTCGCCTTCAGACTTCAAGTTAAACCATGAAATCACATACCTGACATATACAAAGCGAATGCGTATCAAGAAAGCAAACATTCATGAGAACATAAACAACACCAGCCATGAGTTTAAATCAGAACTTTCTTCTATTAATTCGAAATGCACACGTACATGGGTTTTCTTCACAGGTTCTCTGCTTTGTTCTTCTCTTCTGAATGCTTCCATTATTTTTACAATGGTACAATGAGGGGTGTCTATATCCGTTTCCCTCTCGAGATCTATAAACTATCAAATCTAGACGCTCTATCTACCAGCGTTAACTAGATTAAATGCCTCCTATCTACTTCGGACAAGAGCGTATGGCTCGAGTGCATTTAATACTCTAAAAGGAGCTCCTTCATAAAGGATTCATTAAAAGCTTGTGCTACAATCCCAAAGCACTTTCAAAATTTGGGTTTGTTTGTCCAGCTGATCTCCGCTTGATGTGATGGCCAAGCTTGATGAGTTGGCGATGCTCTACATCATATACTCCCTTGTTGAAGATTTCATGGGCTCACGTCCATAAGCTCCTGCGTAGTGCATTGCATGCTTACAGTTGCACTTACGTCTCCGGTGGCATCTTCCAGCGGATGGTTTTCCATTTGACCAAATATTCGAATTATTTCTTTCGCCTGGTCTTTTGCTCACTCTCTTGTCAAATATACACTCCATCTGTGGATTCTCTGAGACTGGAATCTGCTTTGTCCACTGGACCTCTGGCTGTTCATCAATTTCAGCTCCTTCTTCCTCAGCATTATATGGATATAAGTCGAGACTGTTGAATCTTCGAGGATATTAGATCTCATCAAATGACTCAATTTCATAAGTGTTTTCTCTCAATTTCTTTAGGACTCTGCATGGTCCAATTTTCTTCATTTCAGCTTGTTGTATGTTCCCCTTAGGAACCGCACCATCTCCTCGAGATGTTCGAACTGAATAACCAACCTCAAGCGAAGTTGTCTCGATGTGATATGCTCGTGCTTATATTCTGGTTTGATTCTTGCGATTGGCTTCTTTATTTGTGAAGTTCTCTCATCGCCTCTACGAAATCTTAAGTAACTAGCGGCTCTTAAGTGATATCACGTTAGAGTCCCTTAGTTCGGATCTCCTCTTGGTACGCCTACCATATAAAATTTCAAAATGGGATTTTTTTACGTACTCCGATTGAGTCATTGTATGCAAACTCTTTCTGTGGCAACACATTGTCCCATTTGCTATGGTGCTCTGTCACTAGACTTCTAAGTAAGTCTCCAAGACTCCTATTAACCACCTAAGGCATCCGTCAGGGATGATAGAGAACTAAGCTTATCATATTAGTCCCCCATGTTCTTCGAGTGTCCTCCAGAAATGACCAGTGAATTTGGTATCTCGATCCAAAGATATGCTTCTTGGTAACCCATGAAGTCGAGATGACCTCCTTGAAGAACAAATTTGTGATATGGGTCGCATTGCTAGTCTTCGGCATGGAATAAAATGTGCCATTTGAAACCTATCAACCACCACAAAGGTCGGAATCATGTCCTCTTTTCATCCTAGGCAATCCAAATATGAAATCCATACTAATTTCACCCCGGCTTTTTGTCGGGGTATGGGTAATGGTTGATAGAATCCGCATTCTGCTTTCTTCCCTTATAATGTTGGCATGATACGCTTTTGTCCATGAGCTGCTGACTTCCGACCGCATCCACGGCCAAGGTAATGCTTATTTCGGCTTTGCAAATGTCATGGTGGCAAAATTCCCAGCTAATCCACCACTGTTCTTTTCTTTTAGAAGATTCTCCCTCATGGAGCAATTTGGAATGCATAATTGATTTCATCACGAACAACAATCCATTTTGGATCGTATAATCTATCCATGGGCTTCGTCTGCGAGAAATGGATTCTCGGTTACTTCATATACCTCTCAAATCTGCATCTTCCGCATACATGTCCCTAAGATTTTCAAAACCCAATGTTTTTGACTTTGAACTCCTGCGGTAACAAACTTTTCCCGCTCAAAGCATCAACCTCTTTGGTGGCGGTGCACGAGTAATGTTTAATTACAAATGTAAAATTATGCATATACTCTACCCATTTTAAATGTCTCTGATTCAACTACCTCTTGTTGAGTCACAAGTAATGCATGATTATCACTATACAAAACAAATTCTTTGGAATCAAATAGTGTCTCCATTTCTTATTTTGTATGATGGCATACAATTCTTTATCATATGTGAATTACTTTGCTTTTGCCTCATCGACTTCTCTGAAATCGCCTTGATTGAGTGCGTCCTCGGCTCAAGACCTCTCCTATGGCAAAACCACTTGCATCACATTTTACGGAACACTTTATTAAAATCCGGCAACACCAGTATTGGTTGTTCTGTGATTTTCTGCTTCAACATATTGAAACTCTTCTACGCTATATGGAGTCAATGAAAATGTTTATGTCTTTTTCTTGGTACGTGTCCATCGATATTTGCCACTAATCCCAAAATTCGATGAATTTCAGTGGAAACTAGCTAGTCCATGAAAAATCCTCACCTTGAAAATATTTCTTGGTGATGGCCAGTTCCTGATTACCTCCACCTTATCAGGATCCATCCTCAAATTATCTTCAAAAATAACAAACCCCAAATAAAAGAGTTATGTCTTCATAAATGAGATTTCCTCATGTTGATCAACAGCTTCTCTTGCTATAGCTTCCTCATTCTTTAGCATTCAAATAGCGGTGTTCTTCTTCGTTTGCTGAAATCGTTATGTCATCTAGATAAACAATGACAAACTTACCAATGAATTCCTTCAACACTTCATTCATTAATCTCCTTGAAGGTACTTTCGATTGCGTTAGATCGACCAAATTGCATGACTAGCCATTCATAGAGTCCTTCATTGGTTTTGAAGGACATCTTCCACTCATCGCCTTCCCTCATGCGAATCGATGGTATCAAGCTTTCAAATCAACCTTTGAAAAACTTGTTGGCTCCCTTAAGCGGGTCCGTAAAGTCATCCAGCCAGGTGGCAATGGAAACCTATACCTGATGGTTATCCTTGTTAATGGCTCTAGAATCGATTTTCTCAACTCCATCTTTCTTTGGACTCAATCACCCAGTTGGAACGACACATGGACTTAAACTCTCCTGATGGAGTCCTTTATCCCTAGCCGGTCCACAGTACACGCCTTTCACTTCTTCATTTTTCTGCCGGCGTCAGCACATGCTGTGACTTTGTTTACAACAAAATTGGCTCTGGTATGAGGTCTATATGGTGACTCCCACTCCTCATCGATGGCAACGAAAGAGGTAAATTAAGTCTACCACTATATCGAACTCTTCCAGGTTCTGAATTTCTTAGAGTCATCCACTCTTGTCTTTGGTCAAAACAATCCTTGGTTTCGACCACAGAAGCTTGTTAATGGATCTTCCTTCTTCTTTACTTCCATCGAAGTTCCTTCCCACTCATGGAAGTCACGGTGTTATTCGGTTGGTTTCGCAACATACTTTAGTTAGGAAGTAGCATATGTGTTCTTCCATTCTTCGCCAAAGTATACGTATTCATCTTAACATCATGAATTACGTTTATGTCATATTTCCATGTTGCTGTAATAAATGACATACATCCATAGGAATAACATAAAATTATTTTATCATTGTATCCTCCTATCTTAATTTCAACCAAGCGTTGTTTAGTAATTATTACTTGGTGTCCTTTCTGCATCCATGATACCATGTATGGACTCGGGTGATTGGTTGTCTCGACTCTAGTTTCTCCACCATTTCAGTTGAAACGAGATTGTATGTGCTTCCGCTATCCACAATAACCTTGCATTTCCTATCTTTGGTCTTGCATGTGGTTCTGAAAAGTATGTTTCTTTGATTTGTGTCCTCCAACTCCTTCACAGAAGTGTTAAGAGAACTTTACGCATCATCATTGACCTTCCGTCTTCTACCTCAGCATCTCACCTCTGTGCCTCGGTGATGTGAGCTTCTCCTCCATCCTTCTTCCTAACTGGACAGTCAACTGCCTTGTGGCCATTCTTTCCACACGTAAAACACGTGATAACTCCACCTCTTCCTCTACCTCTAGTACGAGGAAATGTGTTAATGTCAGCGTATCCTCTGCTCTGTTCTGTCTGCTACCTTCATTGTTCAGCGCCTGGCCTCTCTATGAACTTCCACCTCTTTCTGTCCTAGTCTGGGGCTTCTTCCAGTCGTCCTTAGACTTCTGGAACCTGTCACGGTTAACTGTCTTACCTTTTGGCTGGCTCCTACCTCGGCCTCGCTGTGCTGGCTTACGCTTTAGATTCTCTTCATCTTTCGAGCCATCTGGTAAGCATCCTCACCCGTTCTGATGGTTGTCATACTAATCTCATCCTGGATATCATATCTTAAGCCATTCCTATACAGCGGCTTTTTCATCATAGCTCTCCCGATGACCTGCTCTGATATTTAGCTTGTAAAATTCCTCGAGTATACTCCTTTACTGTCATTAGCTTCTATCTCAGGTTGTGCATTCTCCTGAACAGTGGCGTTGTCCCTTGGGATGAACTTTGCGCTATGCTTTGAAATCATTTCAATTACGAAAGCTTTCTATCTTTTTCTTGCCTTTGGAACCGTCTATCCGCTTGAAGTTCGTCCAACCATAATGCTGCGTGTCCCTTCAATTTTGGCGATGGCATGTCTAACTTTTATCCTCTTCGATATCCTCTATGATGATGGAATTTATCAAGAGCTCTAATCCAATCAAACAGCTCTTCTGCATCCAGACTCCCTTCAAAAGCTGGAATGCCCATCTTTGTTTTGAACTCATCTGGGCGATGGCACCCCTAATTAACCGCTCATTGGCTGCATCTTCGACTGCAACTTCTCCTTGTTGTTCAACTTCAACTTCACCTTCGGAGTCGCCCAGATCTCCAGCACTGGCTGTGCGTCTCTGGGCTGCTTCCATATCTTGTAATCTCGATCTGAGATCACGTATCTACCTCTCCATTTCACCTTTGTTTGCGTAAACACTTCCTCTCAGGTTTCCCCTATCCTCTAGATCAGGTGTCTTTCTCTCCTCAACGACATGGTGAAATTTTCTTTTCTTCTTTGCCGAAAACAAAGAACTTATCTCGCTCTGATACCACTCCTGACGCAAACGCACCCCACCCTCGCGGGCACATCCGATCACACAGGACCTTCCTCTTTTCTCGGCCGAAGAACTCAAAGGTTCTCCTAATTCCCCACCGAGAATCTTCCTACCCACAGATTCTCTTTGGTGCGATCCTCCCTTCTTTACTCCTGGAGGATCAGAACTCGTGACTTCGCGAGTTCAAAGGTTGAGCACTGGGTTCTCTCAGGTTTCCCCTATCCTCTGGATCGGGTGATTGTCTTTCTCTCCTCGGCGACATGGTGAAATTTTCTTTTCTTCTTTGCTACAGAAAACAAAGAACTTATCTCGCTCTGATACCACTCTGACGCAAACGCACCCCACCCTCGCGGGCACATCCGATCACACAGGACCTTCCTCTTTTCTCGGCCGAAGAACTCAAAGGTTCTCCTAATTCCCTATCGGGAATCTTCCTACCCACAGATTCTCTTCGTCGCGCGATCCCCTTCCTTAACTCCTCGGAGGATCAGAACTCGTGACTTCGCGAGTTCAAAGGTTGAACACTGGGTTCTCGGATACCCGAGACCCGATGGTCAGTCAACTTGCTGAATTTTTCCTGAGGGATTTCACTACTCGCGACCTCGCTACTCGCGATGCCAAACTTTTGGTTCTCCAACCTCCCATACCCGAGGTACCGAAACTTCAATGCACACGTGTGACTCAACCCATCCACACCCGTCACTTCTGCTGGGACTTCCGCACTATCGCGATATCGCTCCGTCGCGACTTCGCTTCTCATGAGGTTGAATAACTTCTACTTCGACTCTAGAGACCCGAGATGCCGAGACTCGCGACTTGACGATGTTCGTGCCTCAGTTCTCGAGCCTTTTCTCACGAGGCTCCGATGCCCAATCCCACGTGCGGATCCAACGGTCTTCCCGCGATCCGGATCCAATGGATATTCACTTTCTCACTTCTCGCGTCCTCGTGAATTTAAATACTCAAGGCTCGGGCTCTCAACCTACGAGCTCCCGAGTTCGCGAGATCCTTAGATTTCCGCCACCTTTCCTTTCAAAAGGATGACTCACAACCTCCTCGCCACTTCGTCGCTTCGTGTCCTCGCGCCTCGCGACTTTTAACATGAATTTCTCAACCCTTCCACCTACGAACTCCGAGATGCAAGGTGCCACCTGTCCACTTGCCAACTCCTGTGGATCCACGCTATCCTCAGAGTAGTCGAGATATCGTTTCTCGCAATCTCGCGACTCTCCTTACCAAACTTAGGACACTTTCCTTACGAGATCCCGATAGACGATCTCGTGAACAATCCAATGGCCCTTACTGACTTGGATCAACGGTGCTTCCCCTCCTGAGCTTTGAATCCTCCCCAAGCCAGCGCTGTAACCACCTTTCACTTCTAAGAGGTCCGACAGCTCTCGGAACTTCGTAAAATCTCTCCTAAAGATTTCGTCCGTCCGTTCTCCCCTTGAAGATTCTGCGAAATAAAGGAGTGTCTCTCCACGAGACTCGTTTGCTTTCTCGCCAACCTGCGACGCTTTCCTTCGACCTCCCACGACAACTTCCCTGCACTTAGTCTTTAGGGAGTTAAAAGGTCTATTCCCCCTGAGCCTTTTCCACTCTGATTCTCTCAGAGGGACTTGCACGCGCTCCTCGCGACAATCATTCAACAACTCTCCAGGGTTGAATCCCTTCGACTCTGCGCAACTCCTATAGCAACAGTCTTTGATTTCCCTTTGCTCAGATTCACAACTGAGACTTCTGCTTCAGCCTGCACACTCCTTGCATGGCTTCAACGACTCAAATCCACTTCTGGGTGAATGAGAACAAAAGTTAAACTATAGAGCCTTCATCAACGCACTCCTTGCGGATGAATTCAATTGCACGCCTTGCAGGAATCTCTTGGCTTAGATAGAGAAACAATTGAAACTCATTCCATCTCCCCTTCAGACTTCAGATTGAGACATGAAATCACATGCACAGCATATACAAAGCAAATGCATATCAAGAAAGCAAACATTCATGAGCACATAAACAACATACACAGAGAAACAACACCAGCCATGAGTTTGAATCAAAACTTCTTCTATTAATTCAAATGCCTGTACATGGGTGTTCTTCATACACTATTCTCTGCTTGCTCCTCTCTTTTCCTGAATGCTTCCATTATTTTACAATGGTACAATGAGGGTGTCTATATCCGTTTTCCCTCTCGAATCTCTAAACTATCAAATCTAGACTTAACTCCTATCTACCAACATTAACTAGATTAAATGCCTCCTATCTACTTCAAACAAGAGCGTATGGCTCGAGGTCTGATACAATATACAAAAGGCGCTCCTTCATAAAGGATTCATTAAATACTTGCGCTACAACCTCAAAGCACTTTCAAAAATTTGGGTTTGTTTGTCCAACTGATCTCTGCTTGATGTGCTGGCTCGCTTGATGAGTTGGCGATGCTCCTGCATCAAATGCATAGTAACTGCCCCACATTGATTGTATAGCATGTCCTCATGCTGCATTATGAAATCAAACTTAAACACAATCTTAAAAGAGATCTTCTACAGAAAATGCATAAGAAGACAATCATCTCTAAGTACCCCTTGCTTATGTATACAACACAATCACCATCAAATTCCCTCAATAAGTTTTGTTTGTACTTCAAGGAAACATTTTTAATGGGAAAACAATCTGCAAACCTTGAATCTGGTCATGATCTTGCTGCAAAATGATTAGTACATGATATCTTTTACTGCTGGTTGTAAATACCTTATCAATGCTTGAATACCAATCCTCCAATCTTGGAAATCCATCAAATGTTATCTCAGAATGTGATTGCGCTGGCCATGTCATGAATTTACCATCAAATGCTTAACCATATGTATTTGACAATCCACATACCATATGATATACCCTCTAATAATCTCATTTTTTCTTATGGGGATTGCAACCCTGTAATCATGGGATTCCAGATCTCATAACAAATTGCTTTGTTTGTAGGTTACCTCACAGGTTTTCATTATTGATAACAAGACTTCTTTTCCATGAAAATTCATAACATTAAGATTGTAAGGACCAAATATTTTACCATCGTTATGAAGTGCTCAGAATTTGTGAATGAATACATGCATCAGTGTATCATGAACCAAGAAAATGAACCACATAACTTTGTATTTCTACCCATGTGTTTAAAAGAAAATAGATTCTACAATAGTTTATTTTACTGTAGGTTCTTGTGGACAGTCAACTTCCTTCTTCAAATAGATTCTTGGGCATGCATAGCAGCTGGTCCATTCTTCATGTAATGAAGATAAATCATAAAAAAAAATGTAGCCAACCAATGAGAAAATATGGAAATTCCAATAAGTTTTCCCAACACCCAGGTAAATTTGTTGCCCATGTACCAATGGTGACCCAATTTTCTACCATAGATTTCATGCTAGACTGTAGTAGCATGCTAAAATCTAAGTACACAATGGAGATCTGAATTTGCCTTGGATATACTTTCACTTTCTAAGATTTCAACAATAAAATTATGATGCTGTGAATAGATGGTTGAATATGAAACCATGGGCGGAAACTAATGATTGTTGTTGCATGCCAAAAATAATGACTCAAAGTGATTTTTTTCCTTTTTATATTCTGGTTCTTTTGTGGCAACAACAATTCAATTGCTCATGCTTGCATGTTAGGAGATGTAGGGAAGGATTTGACTTGGGTGTTGGGAGTGTATGAGGTGAAGGTTGATATGGTAATGGATGGATAAGAGAGGTAATAGAGGAGTTATGATATGAAAAGGGAGAATAGAAATCCTTAGTGGTTCTTCATGACATTTTCCTAAATCTCTAATAAATCAAAAACTCATGCTATTTTACCTCAAGTTTTACCTCCATGAAATATTTGATTGACATGGATGGACTGATGTCTGTTGAAGCTAATGTAAGACAAACTGATGCCAAGACAGATGTATATGAGAGATGAAATAGAATGAGGCTGAATCTGATTTGAAATGATGTTGTGCTGGTTGCATGTAAGACTATTGCTGTTGAAACAAATGATGATGAATAATTCTTCTACAAAAGCATAAATCTCCTTCTCTTATTCTGAAAATCAAATGTTGAAATGAAAACGGAAAGGGACTACAAAACTACTGAAACAAATGATGCTACAAGTCACTGTTGAAATCATTAGATTACATAATCTTCAACTGTTACAAAACCGAGGTACAATTCTTACCATGTGAATGAATGTGTTGAAGTCGAGCATGGAAATAAATCGTTGGATTACCGACCATTAATGTATGTCGTTAACCAACATGAAGAAACTCACCTTTGATGATAGTGAGCTCTAAAGTACCTTAGTGCATCTTGACATGTACGAATGGATTTGTTGGAGTCTAGTCACCTGCAAGATTTGTCAATCAAGAGGCATTGATGAATCCCCATGATTAACAATAATGAGATCTACCATTGATGTATGCATATCCCAGGGCACTATGAAACTCTAACCTCAATCCCAAATGATGTGCTGGAGTCGATGGGATGAGATTTGTTAGAAGGAGAGCCTTAAGGAATCCCACATCATCCAACGCGAGCATAGACAAAAGGATTTGAAGAACTGAAGATGAAAGATTTTCATTAGCAAGTGGTAAGGGAGCTGAGTAACTTTATTCATGGGTTAGCAGTGATTGGAGTGGAAAGTATGGAAGTGATGAAATGGAGCAGAATGTAATGGAATGGATGGAATGGTATAGGGAAAATAAATGTATAGGCATATCACTGTGTTGGTGAATGAGCATGATGAGCATAATGTATTCTTAGAAGGATTCTTGGCATGGTTAATGTAGCAATGAAACTTGAATTATGAAACATTGGTCTTTGTATGGTTTGCACATCAATCTCTCCATTTGTTAAGTGCTCAATCCATTTGAAAATTTGAGAAGAAGTCTTCAAGAATCACTCATGCATGTATTAACCTTCTTCGATCTTCCAAGGACCTGCAAAACATAAGCACTTACCTACAATAAAACGTGAGACCATGGAGAAGAGAGGTGTACGGGCTCTCTTCATCCAAGACATATGCAAAAAAAAAAAACATGTAGTTACTTATAAAACAAATCCAAAGAAAATAACTGAAACAAAATTCATTTTATACCTATTCATTAGTGTTGGCCAACATATACTACCCAACAATATTTCGATCAAAACTTCTTTGTTTCTCGTCCGATTTGAGTGATTCCAAATCCAAATAAAAGTACATTCAGAGGTCTTTTCCCATTAGAAACAGGTTTTGAAAATTCCATGTGATGATATGCCAAATATGCTCAGTAACACCCTGCATGACAAGGTGTTTTTCGAATTTTGGACTAGACCAATAGTCACGGTTTTAGGCATAACGTTTTCGTTTGATGACGGATTGATGTGATTCCAATTGGATATGAAATTAGATTCATGTAGGTATCTCCAATAGAAATAGGTTTTAATGACAAGATGAATTGATGAGTCAAATTTACCAATGAACAGCTGGGAAGACAGATTTTTCAAAGTGTAGATTTATGACAAGCAGTCAGTGTTTTGGTTATAACTTCCTCATATGATATCGGAATTGAGTGATTAAAATTGATTTATAAACTAGAATCATAGGGGAATATAAAAATGAAACAGGTTTTCAATATCTATCCAATAAGGCATCCAAAAAGTCACTGTCCCAGCTCTGTTCCTAAGCTTCCTGCTTGACATCCCGTTAGTATTTTGACCATAATTTTTTAGTTTGATGCCCAATATCAAAACTTCAATTTTTTTTGGAAACTAGATTCAAAGGGATACTTGGGATGTAAACAGGTTTTGAAAATAAATCCATTTTGTCTCCCAAAAACGGACTGTCCCAATGCCACAAAAATCCAATAAATGAAATATGGCTCTCAAAAAGTGATCGGAATAGCTGTAAATGTTTTTAATGATATAAATTTCAATGGAATACACGCCCATACCAAAAATTTCAAGCACTGAGTACCTATATTGACTTACACAACGTGTTGCAGCAACTGCTAAAACTTAAAAAAAATGATCTTTGAAAGAAAGTCCATGAGATCAAGGCTATAAGCTATCGAATGATGATCTCTTGAAGGTGACTCATTTTTTTTTTTAAACTATGCTACTAATTCTTAGAGCTAAACTAATCAATTCCATTAAGCATTTATTGAAAATTCATTCATTACCCTACCCTACTTTACTTGAAAAATGAATTAACTCAAGTATAAGAATACTTCCAATGAAGCCACTTACGTAACAAAGTCTCAAATATTCTTATACCCACAACTGAAAAATATAACTTTATGAATACTAGGATATGAAAGACCAACTTCCCTTGAATTGATGGTGCCAAGAATTGCTGAAGTATAGCATGAAGCTGCATATTGGTGACATATAAGAAACTTCATTTTCAATTCTTGGACTTACAACCTGCCCAGACCTCATATGGATTTGTTGAAATGGTGTAGGTGAGGCAGGATAAGTGGTAAATGTAGGAAAGTTTTGCAGGT
>SNQJ01S0043968.1:43984-63790 GCA_010110895.2 Picea sitchensis | reverse complement strand
TATTTCTTTGCCTTCATGTAATATATCCCTCCTCCACATTGACTAGGGATTGTGACATAGGTTATTCCATGGTGTCAAGGTGTATGCGACACTTATACGACACTTTACGACACTTAGGGCGAGGTACCTAGGTGTGCAAATTTTATGTGTAATAGAATATTATACTATAGTCTATAGTCTTAGAAATGTTCACAACCCTTTTTACCATTAATTACCACCTTAACCCCTCATAGTATTTTAATATTATTTCTCTTATCCTACATTTTTTGGGAACATATCCAAGTGACATGTGGCATGTGACTGGGTGGTGATTGGATATGATGTGTTAGACATTCACAGGTTGGTTGGGTGATGACTAGGTAGTGACCGGGTGACCAAAATATTACTGCTCATATTATTTTAATATTATTTATCTCATCCTAATTTTTTTGGGAACATATCCAAGTGACACGTGGTAGGTGACTGGTTGGTGATTGGACGTGATGTGTCAGAAATTCACAGGTTTACTGGGTGATGAATGGGCAGTGACTAGGCGACCAAAATATTACCGTGATATATATTTTTCTAAGGAATGAAGAGATACACTAAACCTCCAAAATATCATTTGTTTCACATAAGTGATATGGAATATTTAACAATATAAACACTAAATTCCATATCACCACAATGCACGTGGGATTAAAAGAGGGTGGATTTTAATCAAGGGTTAATATTGATCCACAACAACAAAATTATGGAGCTCGTTACTCAATATCTGGGCATCGATTTCAACCAAAATATACCTCATTGGAAAGTTAATTCAACGAGAAGATGATGGAACCGATTTTAAGGGATGAATTTGGCCACAATTCTTCCAAAAATTGAAAGAACAATTGACTTAGTTTCCATGGTTTGATCACAAATCTGTTTGGAATCTGGACTTCCCGAGGCTATAACTTGAGATCTATAACTCAAATGGAACTCAGGAGAACTCGTTGGAAATATGAATGATTAATATTGCTTCTATGATGGTTTCAATGGATGAGAAATCAAATATCATGCTCAAAAAAATAAAACACAGTCCACTTTTAAGAAGGAACTCAACTTAAAAATTTGAAAGTAAAAGTTTATTTTAATTTTTTTATTAAAGACAAAATGGGCCCCACTTCAAGGAATAAATTTTAATGACATAAATTAATTAATGTGAGTTCAATGAATCATTAATTAAAGTGGTTATTCCAAGAAGAAAAGTGGGTGGAAGTTCCTAGAAAGACCAAAACCCTAACTACTTCAAGAAGCACTGGAAGAAAATTTTAAAAAGAGACACGACGCCATCAAAGAAAGTGTTAGAGGGTAGTCAAAATATCATAATAGAAAATGTCTAGCCATCAACATGCAGACAAATCTCTTATCAACAAACAAATATCTCCATTTTTCTTGCTTCTCCTTCTTCTACACTATTTTTCTCAAGGCTTTATGCTTGTATTTCTGAACTGAGCATAAGGTTGAGTTCTTGATTATTTTTCTTGTATTCTTCCAAGACTTTTCTCTATAATATCATGGAGTATTTTACAACCATATATGTGACTGATAAATGTAATCCAATATTGTCTAATTGATTCATGGAGATTTATTCCTTGTGTTTGGGAGGGTTTGTTTCTGAAGCACTAGTCAATTGGTTTACTGAATGCTTTGTAATGAGGAATATATTTCATGTAATAAAATCCACAGAGAACTACTTTGAGGCATGAGTTTAATGATTTCTTAGATCTTGGGATTTCTGAGTGTGATATTTTTGGTGTTCCTATCAAATTATTTTCAGTTTTAACTGTAATACTCATTTAAAGTTCTATGAAATGAGCAATACCATTTCATTCTTTTTCTTATGAGAAGATATATCTATTTTTTTTTAAGCTAGAAAAGGCAAGAAAATTTTATTATATCACAATATAGCACAAAAATGGCTTAACAAGGGGGTTTTCCAAAAAAGGAAACCAAACCCCTAAACCTTGTTCAGAACTGCCAGGATCATCATAGTTGTAAATTTTTATATAGAGTTCCAAAGGTGGTCCCATAAAAAGAGCCTAAGGCTGCTAACATGCTAACCAAAGACAGAACAAAAAAAAACAAAACAAAACAAAAATAGACTTTTAGAACCTACTGGTGATATGGAACCCATTTAATCCCATAAGTGTCGATGTGGCTCCCTTATTCCTGCTTGTCTTTGAGACATGTCTCTTCCTAGGGTTGACCATGATCTTCCCTAAGTTGTTCATCCTCATCATCGACCATAATTAGGCATTGGAGGGATCCTCAAGGAGACTGGCTATCCTGAACTTTCCCATTATGATTTAGGCACTGATTCAGTTGATTAACTCTGAAATTGATACCATGTTGGTCCCTCCAATAAAGCTCGAATTTACCCTCCAAATGAGAATAGCTTGGAGGATTTTGGCATTCTCTTGCCTTGTTCCACTGACAACCTAGGATACCAAAGCCTTGACCATCTAGTAAACTTAGAACATCCTAAAGTAACAGGTATCTATGGTATGAGGGTTCACTGGGTCGGTCACCCAATTTTTTGTTTCCTTGATTATCTCATCTTCCCTGGTCCTCTGACATTGGGATAAAACTCCATCCTCGATGGAATTTTATGACCTAATTTCATCCATCGAGCAGTGGATCAAAAAATGATCTTCTGCAGCTCGGGCTTCCTTATCTTTTTTGGAGAGGCGGCCTTGAACCCTTGATGACGAATATTCCTTGTCATGGTGGCCTACCGGGCACCTCTTGTTCTTCTTATTCCAGTGGCGGCCCATTCTCCCCCTCTCCTTTAACCTAATTCTCAGGCTTAGAATCGACAGAAAGAAAATACAAGAGAAGCTACTAATGAGGCTTATGTTAAACCTTCTCTCATATTTATCCCTAAACAACTCATCATTAGAGTTATTGGGGAAGTACTCGGATTTAGGAATCCTGCACTAGAGGTACATTTTGAAAGTTTCCATAATGGCACGATAGGTGATTTAACTCTTTACCAATTTTCTAGAGCTATCAAGATTGCTTGCAGTCTGCGGTCCCTCCATCAATTGATTACTGTCTTGGTATTTTGTACTGGTACCGAGGGATTTATCCTTAACGACATGCTTAGAAATAATTGTAACAAACCTGGGACTCCTAAGCCTTGGTCTCCCTCTAGAATTTTTCATCTTCTTCATTATGGGAATGGTTCTCATTTTCGTGCATGGGAGAAGATTGCCATATGTCCTCTAGGATCATATTAGGATACAAACCACCTTCATGGGTAAGATTCCTTCCAACCACTATATCTTTGATCCTTGATCTTGGCCACCTGTCTTCCTATCCTATTTCATGATGTAGACTTGTCTCTCGGGAAGTCCGCCAGGCCAACTCGGACCTGACCCTCCACTTGGTCAGGTCAACATGGAAACATCTGTGGACCTGATATTGCATCCCTTTTGGAAATGGGTCTCCCAGTCACCAAACCTGATGTGTATCCTGAAATGTGACATTGAGGTTGGTCATGCAGTCAACCACTGAATTTTCCTTTCTTCTGATCTATTCTGGGATGATGGCCATTAGAGAGGTGACCATGCTCCCAAGATCAGAGAGACTGTGGCTACGCCTCCATTTATAAGAAACCCTATCAAACTTCACCCCATTTAGGGGTTTTTTGAGGCCTCTGATAATCAGTTGGGAGTCACCTTCTATCGACAGGGCCAAGAAGACAAGATCCTTGGCTAGTGTTATTCCTCGATACAGTCCTGCCAATTCCATTGTGTTATTCATTGATATCCCTAGGTTGGACGCATAGAGAAGGATTAATTTTCCATTGTGGTACCTAAAGAATCCTCCTGATCCTACCGGGTCAGGATCCCCTTTAGACACTCCATCGAAATTTAGTTTTATAAAACCCACTCGGGGAGGAGTCCATTGGTCACGAATCCGAGCTTTCGCCACTTTCGGAGCCATCGAATTCTAGTTGAGAAAGGATCCAAGATTCCAATTTCTGAATATGGCTGCCTCAGAAAAATCTAGTTGGAGATATTGGGTTGACCATGGAGTTACTCCGATGGATTATTTCATATTGATGCAGATGATTTCCCAAATTTGGTTCCTGGTAAGGACTTTATCTTTGAAAATTCTTTGGTTCCTTTCTTTCCACACATTCCACATGCAAAATCCTGGGAAGATCTCCCAGGCTCTATTGATTATGGGGTTATTGAGGGAGAGATTTGCAACCAACCATAGGAAGGGAGAGATTTTAGGCCAGAGGGAGTTTTCCCCCATATAGGGTGTTTTTGGCTAACCCTTGGTTCCTGCAAGGATAAATAAACCTCTTTTACTATGAATTCTCCATCTCCTTGTCAACCCCATCTGATGATGTCCACATCATCTCTGACCTCGACCTGGCGTTCTTGCATTATTTTCACAACCATGTCTTTAGTCTGATCATTCCATTGAATTGGCCATTTGTATAAAGGATTCCAAGTTCGTATGAAAGGATTGCAACTTTCTTGGATGGTTGTCCAGTAATGGTGCAACTTTACCCAACCAACTCATTCCATGGAAAGGCGGAGGATCTGGTACTTGACATTGTCCCCTAAGATTAGATTTTGTTCCCATGCATCCTCCTAAAAGAGGGATGAACGCCCATTATGAACTTCCCAAAAGCATTGAGATTGAACCAGAACATGGTTTCTCCATGCATTATTCCAAATTAGGGAGCCCTCTTTGTTCATGTTAGCTCTGATTAAGCTCTGAGGCGGGATTCCAAGGACATACTTATTCCTCCACAGCCTAGCCCAGAGGGCTGAAGGATACTTGATCCATCTCCACTATTAAAAGTTTCTTTGCTAGAGTATTGTTGGAAACCTAGGGGTCCCTGATGCCCAGTCTCCCCTGGGAATTTGGTTTACAAAGAGTGTCCCACGGCACCAAAGGCCATTTATTTTCTTTGGACGAGCCACCCCATAGGAAATTGATTTGGAGGGTCCAATTTTTTTAATGTACTTCAACGGTGTAGATAGAATCGGGAAGAGGTTTTTTTAATGTACTTCAACAGTGTAGCTAGAACTGATAAGAGGTAAAGGGGAGGTGTTGAAAGGACATACTTGATCAAGAGGATATGTTCTGGCAAGGAAAAAGAACGATGGGTCCAACTTCTCAGTTTAGCTTCTAGTTTGGCCATAATAAGCTCCTAGGAGGGGTCATTAAGGGATTTGGATAGGATGGGAGCACCTAAATAATTAGATGGTAGGGAAGAGGGTTGGAAACCGAGTAAGGTGGCTAGATTTCGTTGAATAGTGGAGGGAGTGTTGAAGAAAAAAACATGGGATTTCTCCTAGTTAATGACAGTGCTAGAAGAAAGGTTAAAGATGTACAAGATTTTTTTGAAAGAATCCACTTCTCTTACTGTAGGAGTTCCCATCATAATATTTTCATCCACAAACTAAATATGAGACAAAGCCTCTACCCCCTGAAAGAGGGTTTTCCCATCGATCCCCCCTGTCTTTTAGCACGAGAAAGGCTACATCCCAAACCTTTCGCTAAGATTATGTAAAGGAAAGGGGATAAAAGGTATCCCTACCTGAGACCTCTCTAAACATTGAAGGTCTTAGAGGGGGATCCATTCACCAGGATAGAGAAGAAGGATGAAGAGATAAAATTTATAACCCAAGCCACCCAGTCTTCCCCAAATCCAAAAGCTAAAAGCATCTAACGAAGGAAGTCCCAGTTCATCTGATCATAGGCCTTAGACATATCCATTTTCATTATCATTCCTGCTTTTTTTTACACCTTGAGGGTGTGAATGGATTCATGGGCTACTATAATACCATCCAGGATGTTCTTTCCTTCTACAAAGCCTCCCTTCTCCTAAGAAATGTTGAGCGAGAGGATAGGTTTGAGCCTAGAGGATATCAATTTAGAAATAATTTTATAAATGACATTGCATAAGGAAATGGGGTGAAACTTATCTGTGGAACATGTTCCTTTGATCTTCAGGATAATAGCAACGAAGGTGGCATTGAAGGCTTGCAAGATAGATTTATATTTTTGAGATTCCTCCACCACTTCCTAGATATCGTTGTTACAAGGAAAATATCTCTATGGATAGGGTAAACCACAACAAACGGAAATGACTGCAGAAATTAAATTTGTTCTCAAATATGCTATGTAAACAAATATGCTAATAAGACAAGATAAAAGGCCTACCTCATCCAGACGTTCGGTGAAGTCCACCATTGAGCACTTGACCCAAAGAAATACACCTGCAACTAGTTCTCAGCAACCAAGCAAAGAAAGCATATGGTGATATTATATGATTTTAGCACATTCAATAGCATAATCCATTAATAAACATGAAAAATACGCCCATGGAATAATAATTCAAATATTTGCAAGATATCAATTGGATGGGAAAATAGTATTTCTATTAATATATGATCAGCAGAAGTGAAAATGTTACAGACTTCCGTGTCGGCATAGTTCAAAACCGAGAAACTAAGTTCCTTCCAGCTGGGCCTCCACCACTTCAATCCTCCACCATATGAAAGCTCATAGAAGAGAGACAATGAAGTTCTCAATCAAATAAGGGAAGAGCTTGGGGGCTGAACATTGCGTTCAGACTTAAAGGACAAAGGGATGCAGACTCAATATGAAGTAAATACTTTCTCCAGAGTAACTTTGCTATCAAAGTTGAATTCTTTCTCCTCCTTTCCATAACTCTGAATTGGCCCATTTATAGCCTTCAAATGGAACTGAAGGGCTAAGTCAGAATGTTTCCAGTATATGGAAGGCCAAGGATCATAGATATCTTGTCATGACATGGAAACCCGACATTAATTTTCATTTTTTGGCACAAATCCCGATGTACATGGGCTGTAGTGGTGCAGTCTACGTATACGCATGTTGTATAGTAGGTAAGATGCATACATGTGGAAAAATATGTATTTTTATCTCTGGATTTTACAAACATGGATGATAAGTCTGCATAGGGAAATGGAAAAAGGCCTTCTGTGCAAGATTTCATAGGGTGAGGCAAATATTGCTATAACAGATTCCTCCTAATGTGTGAGGTCAGAGGAGTATCTGCGATGGCCGAAATACATTATAAACAACCTAGAAGTGGAGTGATGGGGAACCAAATGGAAGAACTAGTTTCTCATTACATTCTGCATTGACTTTGCATACATGGCTGCTAATAGAATTACACTGCAGATCCATGTGAAAATTTACCAAACAACTGTTCATGGCCATGAAGAGGTAAATACAAATGAGGTTACATGCCAAAGGATGTTGTAGTCATGAACAAGGACCAGTAGAGCTAGTCTCAAAATCAATCTGAAGATATCTATATACAATGGAATACAATCTGATCTCCCATGATCACTGAAGTCATATAGGTACTGGTCCAATGAAAAGGAAGCAACAACTGAGGAAAGCTGTGGCCTCATACTTATGTCTTCAAGTCTTCTACACAATTTTCCAAGGGTGCAAGTCTACATAATGTTAATAAAGGAGTTGAGGTAGAGCACAATGAGACATCATTTGATTACTGGTCATTGAGTTATACCATTAACAAACGCAAGACAACCTACCGATAATGAAAGTAGGTATCAAGGCACCAAGTACATTCTTAAAAGTGTGAATAAAGGAGTCAATGTTGAACACCTGAAGAATCCATCGATCAGGAGACATTGATGTATTACCAACTGTCAATGGTGAGATAACCTGCCACTAATGACTGCAAGCCTCAAGGTACTCATAAGACTCTAGGTCTTGTTTCCAGAATAGATGAGTTGAAGTCGATGGAAGGAGACCCACTGAAAGGAGAGCATTAAGGAATCTCTCATCAGTCAGCACGAGGTACAAAGCAGGAGCTTCATGATTTGGAGGAAATCGAATGAATAACATGTTCATGAACAATGACCCTATGTGTCTTTCGTGTGTGCCAAGTGCAAGTGGTACAGGAAAAATACCCTCTGAATAACAACCAATTAAGGAAAACTACTGACAAAGGCGAGGAAACCACCAATAAGGATAATGGCATCCAAGACATTGCATGAATCCCAATGTGTGAATAGATGTCTTGTCGTTGAACACAAGGGAAACCAGCCAGTCAACGACAAATAATGAAATGTGGACTGCTGGGTTCAAGTTTACCTACCAATGATGAAAGTAGGACCATGGTGCATGATAGGACTATAATATCATGTGATTCTGAGACAAACTGAGAGTATGTCCAACATGCAAAGTCAAGAGATATGAGGAATGGTCGACATAGGTTGATAGACATCCTTTGAACAAGAGCATGAGACATATGGAAGACTCCGCCAACATAGACTTGATGATGAAACCATGAGATGCAGGAGGCATCAATGATATTCTCCATAGGGTTTGGAAGAGTAACCAGTCAGTAAAGAAGACTTTGTAATGAGCTCAACTTCCTAAGGCCATGATAATCCCAAAATTATGATGATGAATGGACTAAATAAATTTGTTCTCAATTCAAAGGTGACACAACTGCTGCCAATATAAGATAATACTCCATTCCCACCCATCTTTTTTTCTTTTTTCATAGACAAATGAATGTTATTATACAAAGGAGGAAACAAGTGTCACAAGTAAGAAAAATTAGTTCCAGCAGTGGAACATACCTATGTTCAATGCAAGGAGATGCATGCGGGACATGGACACTCGGGGGAATGCTCCCTCCTAGGTATAGGGTGTCAAATTGTGAAGGATATAAATGAGGCTCTGCTTGGTTGAGGATGAAAAAACTGCTGAGGCAAATGGTTTATAACATAAAGTGAGAATCGACTATAGGCTCAATACTGCAAGCAAGGGAATGATATGCAATCACAACTTAACGCAAAAAAAAATGTCCTTTTTTGTGACATTTAGTCTACTTGGTGTAAAGAAGGGATAAACTTGTGCCAAATAGACATCCTTTCAAATCCAATTTATGAGTTTGAAAGAGACAGATTCACTTGACAATATTTTTTCCTTTTGAAAACGAGTCGAAAAAGAGATTAAATAAGACTCGCGACTTTTCAAGTCCAATTTAACGAGTGTGAAAGGAACACATCACTTGGAAATATTTTCACTTTTTCAACGAGTCGGAAAAGAGATTAACTCGGGCTCGGTAAGAGGTTGCTAGGTGGAAAGTCATGGGGGAGGGCAAGGCTCCCGTACTGGACTTCTGTGGAATGTTAGTATCTTACGAATAGTCAACATAATATTGGGAAAACCTAAAGCTATCCAAGTGGAGGAGGATAAAGAACTAGCGGAGGATATCGTTTCCGTGATATATCAAATAATGTCTCTTACAAGAAAAAACATAGGGGGGGGCATTGGATACCCCATAAGACCGTCCCAATCGAAGGGGATCTCCTTAATACTCGAAGGGAGAGAACTCGGGGAGAGTAAAACTCTCTCTCGTTCATAAGGTGCAGGATCAGGAATGCTGACGACATGGTTGAAGGATGCATCACCCTCCACAGGGAGAGTCAGATTGACCAGAGATTGCACTGGTACGATCCTTTCTTCAATTCTAGGTTGAAGAGGATGTGCGATAATAGGGATAGGGGACATATCACCCTCGATAATGGGGGTGTGGTCAGGAGAAAATTACAGTGGAATTACTGTTGTGTCAATCAAAGGAGAAATAGGGTGTGGAGAAACCACAAATGCCTCATAATCTAAAGGTCCCTTAGGTGAGCCCCATGCTTCTAGTATCCCAGCAGTAGCTGGACACAAACGAGTAAGGTGATCTCCTTCGCAAGTCCTACAAATAAATTTAGGCTTACGTCTAAGACGTCTAGGCTTATCGATGCCCCCAATGTCGTTCCCAACGGCTGGTGATGTGCTCTCGACATGACTGGCATAGGTGAGAGAGTCATCTCCCACATGATGTACAGAGGTTGGAGATATGACATTGATATGAATCGTGGCAAATAGAGTGATGCCCCCAACATGAATAACAACGAATGGGTGCGGGTTGAAAACATGACTTGTAGAGGTCGTCAACCCATCTCCAACATGACTGGCAGAGTTTGGTGATGGAGCTCCAGTATAACTAGCAATGACTGGACTGGCGGTGGGTTGCGACATTTGATACCAAGGTCCAGGGAAATATTGTCTTTGAAACATTGCAGGCCAGGAAGGGTCCTGGTTTACCCTCTATCCATGTCTGGAAAGGTAGTATCCTCCGCTTAATTGATCGAAAGAGGTTTGAACGGGCATCATCACTGAATTATACGAAGAGACGAAAGTATGATATGGACTATTCAAGTGAGGATATAAGTTTCCTCCTTATGAAATGGTTCCGTGAAGAGGGTAACCCAAATTGTAAAAATGATTCTTCCCGTATGAAATACCCGAGGATACATGGGGACCCGTCATGGGAAAAGTGTTCGAAGGAACCAACATGGAGGACGAAGGATACACGGATGGGGTGTAATAGGTAGAATAAGAACCCATTTGAGTATTGGCTCCTGAAAGAGCATATCTAGGACTGGATCCGTAAGAGGGGAGGTCCCAACCTCCCATCGTGAAATTTCATTGAGGGACATGACTCATATCAAATGAAGATATAGGCAGCAAGGCCATGGTGCCCCAGGATCCAATTCTAGTATTCGTATAAGTGGGCCAGGGAGAGGATGTAAAATTTGAAGGCATATCAATAGGAAAATGACTAGAGACCCAAGGCGTGGACTGAGTGGCATAGTTTTGCATACCATTAAGAAAAGAAAATGGATTTTCCCCCATGGGATGAGTGAACATTATGGGGGGGTAGAATTAAATGAGGGAGCTAAAGGAACTCCATTATTCATGATAATGAAAACTCAGTAAAAACTCCTGAGGCCAACTAGTAGTCAAAGAGCACACCAAAAATCAAATGACCAATATGCACACAAACGGGGTAAAGTGGCTGAAAGTGGCCTCCCTCCCTAAAGAAGGTATGTGTCTCCCAAGAGGGGCCTGAGACTCCCTGCTAAAGATCAGAGGTAACATAATCAGTTATAAGGGCCCTCATGGGATTAACAACCAGTCGGTCAGATACCCCCAGAGAGGTAATCCTCCATAAAGGTTGTGTGTTATCCAACACTTATCTGACCTAGGGTACCTGCAGAATAACCCCTGCAAGTAACCTATGTGGCACCTAAGTCAAGAAACTAATAAACCAATGTATAATCGATGCACAGGCGAGCAGTCGTAAGTCAGGTCCATCGTATGGGTAGGGTAGCAAAGCCCAAAACCTTGAAAGTACCACCTCTCATGGAGGTAAAGGCACTAGCAAGATCCCTAGATATGAATATATTCCCAGAAATATCTTTGACGCTAAGAAGGTATTGGGGGGATATCCCTTGAACCAACCTCGCACGACCTCATGATTAACTGCGATGTGAGCGGAGACTCCTTATATTACCAATTATACAATGGATTTCTCCACTTCCTTTTTCATACACATATGTTGATTTAATTTCCTTGGAGAAATTTACTCACAAAATCCTATTCCAAGGAACCAAATCCTAATCTAGTTTGTGCACCCTAGAAAATAAAATCGTGACTAATCAATTTTAAATTATAGCGTTAATTTTAGTGGCCTTGATTACTCAAAAATGTATGGTAGTGAAACTCATGATGTTATGATTCAGCAAGAAAGGTAAATATAAATATAATGTAAAGTCCTAACTTCAATTTTCATTGAATGATATGCTTCTAATAACAAATGTAATTTTCAATTTCAACTATGCAATTTTGAAGTAAAAATGCAATCTTTCAGTATATGCACTAAGATAATGACAAAGACTCCAAAGGCCAAAATGTAAAGCAATGCAAAATGCGTAATATTTTTGTATTTTCAGTATAAGAAAAAATGAAAATGCATGGACTGAACAACAACTTGATATATAAAACTCTACTATGTATAGAAACAAACAAATCAAGTAGGATACCAAGTAGAAAGACACCTAGCCCAATGTACAAGGATAATCAAAATGAAAAGGTGACGAGAAATACTCCGCCCAAAAATTCAATCCCATACAGGTTTCTTGTCATCACACAAGCACTTAACAGTCACTACAGAGACCCAAGAAGAATAAAAAGACATAAAATCCCACCCAACAACCACCAGACTCAACAAACAAGCAAAGAAGGTTGATGTATGCAGCTATTCAAGGAAACAGAGTGTATGTACGCATATTGCAGAGGGAGAGCCTGCACATATATGCAATTGTCAAGCCAAAAACTGCGTATATGTTTTAAAAACAATGCTAGACAAGGGAGAAGGATGAAAACGCAGACCCAGAGTGAACAAAGGATTTCAAGCAATGATACAACAAGAAACACGATTGGAACAAGAGAAATCTAAGGAGAAAAGTACTCCAAACCCTAAGAAATAAGATTCAGTCCCAGTGGAGTCGCCAATTCTGTTACGAGGAAAATATCTCTATGGCTAGGGTAAACCACAATAGATGGAAATGACTGCAGAAATCAACTCTCTTCTCAAGTATGATATGTAAGCAAATATGCTATCAAGACAAGATAAAAGGCCTACCTCATCTATACATTCGATGAAGTCCACCGTTGAGCACTTGACCCAAAGCAATACACCTGCAAGTAGTCCTCAACAACCAAGCAAAGAAAGCATATGGTGATATTATATGATGTTAGCTCATTCAATAGCATAATCCATTAATAAACATGACAAATATGCCCATGGAATATTAATTCAAATATTTGCAAGATATCAATTGGACGGGAAAAGATTATTTCTATTAATATATGATAAACATAAGTGAAAATGTTATAGACTTCTGTGTTGGCATGGTTCGGAACCGAGAAACTAAGTTCCTTCCAGCTGGGCCTCCACCACTTCAATCCTACACCAAAGACAAGCTCATAGAAGAGAGACAATGAAGTTCTCAATCAAATAAGGGAAGATCTTGGGGGATGAACACTGTGTTCAGACTTAAAGGAAAAATGGATGCATACTCAATATGAAGTAAATAATTTATCCATAGTAACTTTTCTCTCAAAGTTGAATTATTTCTCCTCCTTTCCATAGCTCGAAATTGGCCCATTTATATCCTTCAAATGGAACTGAAGGGCCGAGTCAGAATGTTTCCAGTATATGGAAGGCCAAGGATCATAGATCTTCTATCATGACATGGAAACCCAACATTAATTTTCATTTTTGGGCACAAATCCCGATGTACGCAGGCTGTAGTGGTGCAGCCTACGTATACACATGTTGTATAGTAGGAAAGATGTGTACATGTGGAAAAATATGTATTTTTGGCTATGGTTTTGGCTATGGATTTTACAAACATGGATGATAAGTCTGCATAGGGAAATGGAAAAAGGCCTTTTGTGTAATATTTCATAGGGTGAGGCAAATCTTTCTATAACAATCGTTGCCAATAACCAACCATCCTACCTAAAAAACGTCAGGAGTGAAGCCATCCGACCCAAGGGATTTACATGGGGCCATACCTTTAAAAATTAATTCAACTTCTTCTAGGGAGGATGGTCTCATCAGTCTTTGAGATTGTTCTAGGGGAACCATACTAGGGATCACTTCAGTTATTTTACTGATAGATTCATGTCTATTAATCGTAGGCTCTGAGAGAAGGTCTTTGAAATAGTTCAAGAGTTCCTTCTAAATGTCCTCCTTTGTCACTTTGGTACTTCCATCCTGTGCTTGGATAGAAAAAATTGTATTCCTTTTCCTTGTCTGGGTTAAAGAGTTATGGAAGAAGCAAGTGTTTTTATCCCCTTCTCTTAGCCAATGGATCTTGGATTTTTGTTGCCAAAGAGTCTCTTCCTGGCTCTCTCGTCTAACCAAATCTTCCCTGATTTCAACTTCTCTCGCAATGAGTTTTAAGGAGAAGATTCCAAGAATACCTTTCTGTTGAATCTCCTCCACTTCCTGTTCAAGTTTCTTCTTATCCTCGAAAATATTATTGAAAACCTATTTATTCCACTTCCTGAGGCACATACAAATGTGCTTCAACCTTTTTTGGAATAGGAGCATTTTCGTTCCATGGAGGTATTTCAGGTCTCCCCACCAAAATTCCAAGTTTTTAAGGAAGTATGGATGGTCCAACCAGAACGTTTCACACCGAAAGGGAAAAGGGCCTTGCTTCTAGACTTGGGGTCACTCCAGAGCTATGGGCCAGTGGTCCGAGCCTTAGAAGGGGAGAAATATTATGGAGAGACCATTCTTAGTTTTAAAAGAATTTTTAGAGAGTATAAACCTGTCTAAATGAACTGCAATACAATGATCCTTCCCCCTCTTCATGTTCTAGGTGAAGAGCCCATTTTTGGTTGGGACATCGACCAACTAGATCCTTTCTATAAGTTCCCCAAAATCTCTACCTTCTTGTTCAATCCTACGAATACCTCCCTAATTCTCTAAGGGGGTCATAATAATATTGAAATTCCCTCCTAGGATCCATACTTGGTGTTTTAGATGATCCTAAATGGATGATTTCCTCCATGAAATCTCTCTTTAGGTTAGGTGTATTTGGGTTGTAGGAATTAGTGATGTATCCCTCTTCCTCTGATCCTTTCATTTTGAATTTTAGGGTGAGAAACATGAATCTGATGGAGAATTCCTCCATATATACAGAGTTTGGATCACAGAGGGTAGCCACTCCGCAAAATCTCCTTCAACTTCTATCCATTTAGATTTACAACGAGGCCAGATTCTTTGAGTTATTATTCTAATGTTTCCTTCGTCACATTTAGTTTCTTGAAGAAGGAGAATGCCATCCTTCATCTTGGAGATTCTTTTCTTCATCATTTGTTGTTTATAAGAGTTGTTAATACCTATTATATTCCAGGATGTGATCTTCATTATCAACATTTGGGTTGGGGTGGGAAATAGTTATTTGGGAGGCAAACCACTTGTCTTGAGTCTACCATAAGTGCTCTTGTTTCTTCCAAATTTTGGTGGTAAGGTTTCCTCCCTCTCATTTTTTTCTCTCCCGAGGGTTTCTTCTGAGGTTTGAGGGGTTAGTATTGATTCCCATGCTACCAAAATGTAAGGTACAAGATCTATTATAATAGATGAAAACATAAATATTGCAGAGAATAACAAAGAGACAAGACAATAGATGAAACCACAACAAAAAAATATCTATTACAAATAATTCTCAAGGAAATACTTCTCATGCCCGCGACTCCTATTTATATTAATCTATCTATCAAAAGAACAAACTAGAGGAATATCTTCTAGAAGCGGAAGCTTCTATCAGGTCTTCTTACATTTGACTTATTCTTCCTTATTACTAGGCCTACGAAAGAACAATTATCTATTACAATAATTCTCAAGGAAATACTTCTCATGCCCTTGACTCCTAATTATACTAATCTATCTATCAAAATAACAAACTAGAGGAATATCTTCTAGAAGTGGAAGCTTCTATTAGGTCTTCTTACATTTGACTTATTCTTCCTTATTACTAGGCCTTATTAATATTGACATTTATTACATGGAAAATATATTATTATAGCTATGTGAGGGGTTAGGGAGGTTAGGTCCCTAACATTCCAACCCCCCCCCTTAAAAAACAACCTTTTCCTCAAGGCTTGAGATGAGGAAATTGTTGCAGAATGGTAGCTGGCTCCTAGGTGGCGTTAAAAATCTGTAAATATTGTCCGGTTGATAGACAAACAACATAGGTAACTATCTCAATCGGCTTTAGAGCTAAGGCACTAGCTTTCTCAACTCAGAGAGGGCTCTCTTGTGTCACTTGATATTTCTTTGGAAATCAATGGCTAGATTTTGTTTGTTTTGGGGTCTTTTTAATAAATTTGTTGACAATGAAGGGGAGGAACACTCAGGGCTATGGAGTCAAAATTCTGAAAGTGAACGAAAAAAATGATCAGCCAGTAGAACTCTCCATAGGATAAAGGATAAATGAGGCAATGAATTTGAGTTATATTTGAATTTAAGTAGAGTGTAGGAAGATATAGAAAACAAATAACTGCATCAGAGAATTACTGAAATGAATTCAAAATTTGTTAAGAAGAAAATTACATAGTTTAAATTGCTTAAGCCAAGAGCATCACAAGATGAATTTTGGGCCTTTAACTATCCAATTTAAATAGAAGACAGTGCAAATGGAAATAAAGAATCACATGAAATACATACGATGAGAGAAGACAAAACACATATCACCACCATTAGAATATTTTCATAGAGACTTCAAAAGATTCTGCATGTATATTCAATTCATCTTCAGAAAGTTACAATAGAGTTAGAAACAACCAAAAAGGTGCCCTTGCACTTCTGCCATCATTAATTCATTCAAATGCCCTAGTATTTATACAATTCGATTACAATGGATGAAACTGAAACATTTCAGCTTCTACAACTAAATATAATAATTTCAACTGACAGTCTCGGTATATGAACCGATTTACAATGATTACACAAAAGGCATTTCAAAACTAGGAACGGATTTCTCTGACTTCTCAACTTCCTTTACGACATCTGGCTTGTCCTGATCTTCTGTCGAACTTGCTGGTTTGGTGACATCTGGAGGACACTTATTGGTTCTGGGAAAATTGCATTTCGTCTTGCCCAGCCACACGATTTCCTTCCACTACGAGTTAGAAGGAATATCATAATCCATCATCTCCTTTATCAAAATATCTAGGTCAATGCATGTGTCATAGGACATAGTCGACAGGCCAATATGCACTGTTTTAAACTGATTCAAAATCTCAAAGTCTGTGACCAAATACTCTACTATACTTGGGCCTTTCATACTCTCCTCCATAGCTTCAAATTTGGAATGATCCATTATACACTGAATGAGGAGAGAATTGTAGTCTTCTTGATTGTATAATGAACCTTTGCCATCCCAAAATGGTGGGAGGCCCTTGATAAACAATTTTTCAAATGTATCTTTAAACTCCTGTATACTGTGCTCCATTTGCATAGCTTTGTTTTGAATTGATTTGGGCAAGTTGTTCTTGGCGATGATCCTCCTGGCCCAAATGATCAACATAGTTTTGTCCTTTACCCCAATAGTCTAAATATCAGTAGTGGGCACATAATTCAACAAATCAATAGCGTTCTGGGCCCATTCCAAGGGTTTCTTGGTTAATGTTTCATTAACAACAGTACACCTGCTTTCTGGATTTGTTTGCAAAGATATTTTCATTTCTTCTAAAACCCTTGGTAGGTCTGTGCCGAAGATGAGACCATAAACCTTGGATATGATCTTGTTATGAAAATAAGCATGGTGATCCTCTTGCATTCAGTCGAGATGAATGTTGCTTCAGGGAATTCGGTCTTATTTGATTCCAAGAACATTCTCAGCATGTGCGTGTAGTACCTGAAGTGTCTCAATGAATTGAAATTTACCAACTGCTAGTGCATATCACCAACGATGAACTTGTCAAAACTTATACAAACTGACTGAATAGACTCTGACATAAAAAAGGTCAACATGAAACCCAACATGACTTCTACTACAAATATGTCGTTATCCAACCCTAAAATTTGACTAAGTAGTGAACAAGCCCATTGGACTTCGATAACCACGACGCTTACATTGGCAGGTAATGACAAAATTTCAAAGTGGTGTTCAGGTTTAAAAATGGTTTGTAGAAATAGGGTTTTTACTTCAGGGGGACACTCTCGGTAGACTGTGATCATTTTCTCTTCCTCGAAGGGCTCGGACATTGTGAGGGAGGACTCTGGTATACTGAGGGTGTGTCGAAAGGACGAACTATCTATTTCACATAAGACTTTTGACCCTAACTTATTCAAAATGACCTTTTATTCCTACGAATACTACTCGACACACCAGCTTACGAACTTAGGGCAAGGGAAAATGACTTCTATGACATAAGGGGTAATGGAAGCTTGGGATGCTTCGAGGAAGAGTATTCGTTTTCCAACATTGTCTAGCAAATTGGATTTGGACATAGAGATTGGTGAAATTGTAATTTCTGTGTCAAATACATGAGCATCCCTGTTAATTAGGGCTTCTTATTTACAGGCAGATTCTTTCTCTTTCACGGATAAGACGATAGGCTTGGTGGCCATGATGAAAAATATTTGTAATTCGACAGAAGGTGTGAGAAATTGGTTCACTGTTGAGATTTAATTTCGAATGGAGGGTTTGTGCCACTTTTCAAACGTTTGAGTACTTTGAAATATTATAGAATAATGAACCTGTGACACTCCTTTTATACGTGTTTTTCCATATCAGGGATTGGAGAAAATGGTTTTGGGTAGAATTCTTTTCGCCCCGATGTGCCTCTGAGGGTGCCACATGTCCATGAATGAAACCATGGTAGTTTTTCTAGCCCGCCTTCAAAAAATTATCCTTCGTGCTACTTCAATGCCCGATATGTGTCTTGGTCGTCGATCTGGGCCACTCCAAGATCACGGTTCGCCGGGTCCCATCAACTTTCGATATCGAGGATTGAAGATTTTTTTTTTGGGTAGATAGATTTTCTCCCCGATGTGCCTCTAAGGGAGCCACACGTCCACAAATGAAACCACGGTAGTTTCCCCGGCCCGCCTTCAAAAAATTGTATCTCGTACTATTTCACCACCCAATATGGGTCTGGGTCGTTGATCTAGGCCGCTTCAAGATCTACGGTCTGTCGAGTCCTACCTTTCGCGTTTCCGCTACATTTGTCCATATACTTCCATAAGTGACCTTATCCTCTAAGTTATCATGCTTCCATAGCGATGTATCTCTTCGCTGAATTTTCAAGACTTGGATCCTATCTGGAAAATTGTTATGGTGATAACATTGGCTCTAACTGGGGATGATACCCTCCCTGTGAGGTAGAAAAGAAATGTATACTAAGTGCCTACCCATTGGGCTATGGTTTATCTATGCAATCTGAATCTTCTGGTCTTTATTCAAAAATTCAAAATCGACCCAGCATAGCTCTGGGCCTTCACCTCGGACTTCAACTTATTGATTAAGGTTGGTTGTCATTGATGTCAACCCTTGAAGAAAGACCCGTAGCACAAAGGTTTGGGTAATGGAACCAATAGTTTTTGATGTAAATATGACTCATTATTTTTTTGTCATGGTTGATAACAAGTAAATATGGATGAACTCCAAAGTGGTCCCCTTATGGTGAAAGCCCTCATGGAAAGACGCTTTGTGGAGAGAACCCATGCTTAATTGTAGAATAATCAGATGAAGGAAAGTGAATTTGTCAGGGAAAATATCCTATATGGATAGTTTTTGTCATGTCATTTCTGGTGGTATGTGGAACGTCACATAATTCCTCACTGTTAGAGAGTTATGGCCATGAGAAGTTGGAGACCCCAGGTTTGGGTATTGGACCCAAGTTTGTTTGATGGGTAACGGTATGAGTTATGATATATTTTCAGATAATACTATTCTATATGGATAGTACATGTTATGCCATTTCTATTGGTATGTATAACGTCACATAACTACTCACGGTTTGATATTTATGGCCTTACGAAGTTGGAGGACCCTCATATGTCATCTAGAAGCCCCAAAAGGTCAAAGTAATCAAAGTGGTTTAAGAGATTTTAAAAGGTAAATAATAAAGTGAAGTGATGAATGTATTATAATTCAAAGTGAATGCAAAATAAATTATTTCAATAATAATTTTAATGGAGAAATTAGAAGTGGAACCAACCCTAAAATAAGGAAAGTGGGGCCAAGTGACCTAGAAGATGTTTTTAAGGAAGCTATTTGGAGAGTATAAATAAGAGGCAAGGATCTCTCATTTGAAACACACTTGAGAATATTGAATATGTATAGGTGTCTGAGGTAT
>SNQJ01S0043968.1:11960-35172 GCA_010110895.2 Picea sitchensis | reverse complement strand
ACAACTATGTTGCTTTTATTCCAATTTCTTTATGCGAAAAGAAAATGTAAAAATGATTATGTACAATGAATGGTGTGGTGATGATTTTCAAACGATGTAATGCTTGAGGAACCTGCCATTCACAGGCCCTCCTCCAGTGAGTTCTCCATTACTCTCCTGTAACAAGTATGCATTGCTCCCACGTTAAGATGCAATTTTGAACGGGCCCAACCATAGGTGATCAAATTTCCCATGTTTTCCCTTATCTTCGTTTCTGGCATCCCATATTAGTACCCAGTCTATTGGTTCGAATTCATCCACTTTGGTATGTTTTTCGAAAGCCTCTTTGATCTTGTCTTGGCCCAGCTAAGCATTATTGAAGGCCTTTTCCCTGGTTTGATGTACATTGATTATCTCGTCATCTCTTCTCTGACTGAAATTTGTTTATGCCTCCTGCTCTTGTAACAACTCCATTACCGACAATCCTAATGCAGTAGGGAAAATAGATTTTGTACCATAAACGATTTGGAAAGGAGATGTGGCAATAGATCTCTTCGGGGATATCCTGTCAGCCCACAATGCGTGGATGAGATTTTTGTGCCATGCCTTTTTATTCTCTTGCAACAATGTTTTTCTGATTCTGACTAAGATTTTATTCTAAGACTCAAACAATCCATTTCCTTGCGGGTAGTATGACGTGGAATGACCAAGGGTAATGTTGTAATCACTGTAGAATTTCTCCAATTTCTTAGACTTGAAAACTGATGCATTGTTTGTTATAATCTTGATCG
This sequence comes from Picea sitchensis, assembly GCA_010110895.2. Lineage (NCBI taxonomy): Eukaryota > Viridiplantae > Streptophyta > Pinopsida > Pinales > Pinaceae > Picea > Picea sitchensis. The sequence goes on along the minus strand of SNQJ01S0043968.1, from coordinate 34,402 downwards.
GGCATCTGAATCTAGAAAAAATATTGTCTTCTAAGAATCGAATGATAACGCCATCTATCTCCTGCCTAGTGGGAACTGCCTCAATCCACTTAGTGAAGTAATATCTTTCTTTCAGGATCCATTTGTGTTGAGATGAGGATTGTGGATGTATTTCCCCTATAAAATCCAAGCTCCACTGTCTGAAAGGAGCTTCCACTGAAATGGGTTTTAAAGGCAGAGACTGCAATTTTCCTTTCCCATCGAAGATTTGACATTCATGGCACTTTGAAACCTCTTTAAAACATAGGGAAAAATGTTAGGCCAATAAAATCCACTAGAATTTTATGCACAATTGTCTTCCAATAATGATGACCTCCATAGTCACCTTTATGGAACTTTCTGATGGTTTTCTGTGCTTCTTATTCTATCAAACAACTCAATAAAATCCCTCCTGGATCTTTCCAATATAGAAATTCATTTACTATACAAAATTTTTCTTCCTTCAATTTCAAGAATCTGGCTTTTGTCTTACTAAATTCAGGAGGAGCCTGCAAATTTTTCAGCATGAAGATGATATCTGCATACAATGTAGAGTCAAGAAATTTTTGGGATATTTGTGGAGTCGCCTTTTCTTCTTTTGTTGTACTGTCTGACAAGTCTACAATGAATTTTATTCCCAAGAGTTCACAGTTTGTCTGTGCCATCAACTTAGCAAGCCCCTGTTCTTTGATCAACTTCGTGGGTTTGATCTAAAGATCATATTCTAATAGTACTGCCATCCATTTCCCCTCTTTCCTTCTGGATGAGGCTGATTCAAGATGTCCTTTACTGAGCTACTGGGCACATAAGAAGTGGTGTGGAAATGTAGGATGTAAACTCTGAATTCTTTCAAGGCTTTGACCAGGGCATACACTTGTTTTTCCATTATGTCATATTTCAAAGGCACATCTCTTAATGTCTTTCTATAGTATGCTATGGGATTCTCAAAATTTTGGTCATCTTTTTGGAGTAGCACACCTGCAATTGTGTGTTTTGAGGCAAAAGAGAATAGTATGAAATCCTTTTCAAAATTAGGACTTGCAAGTACTGGAGATTTGTTCAATGCCACTTTGATGTCTTCAAAGGATTTTCTTGCTTCAAGAATCCACTTTATTTCATTTCCCTTTCTTACCATGTTTGTGATGTGTTTTATGATTTCAGCCAAATTTGGGATAAATCTTCTCAGAAAATTCACTTTTCCCAGGAAAGATTGTACCTCATTTTTGCTTCTGGATATGCCAATTTTCAAGATCCCATCAACTCTGTTGGGGTCTACCTTTATCCCTTATTTTGAAATGATGTGACCCAACAAATTTCCTTCTTCCATGGCGAAATTTGACTTTTTAGGATTCAAAGAGATCTCAAACTTCCTGCATTTTTGAAACTCCCTTCTGAGATGTTTTAGGTGTTCTTCATCTAAGGCAAAATACACAGTGATGTCATCACGGTAGATAACAATGAATTTGTCTTTTTCATCAACAAAATCTATGTCCATAGCTCTTTGAAACGTTTCCCTTGCATTCATAACCCCAAAAGGAATCTTAGCGTACATAAATGTACCCCATGGTGTAGTAAATGTCGTCTTTTCCTGATTGTCAGGGTGCACCATAATCTGATTGTATCCTGAGAAGCCATCTAACATTGACATCTTCTGAGAACCCACCACTTTCTATAAAATATGATCTATCTTAGGCAATGGGTAATGATACTTTAGAGATACTTTGTTCAGATTTATGAAATCCACACACAACCGTATTTCCCCACTCTTTTTTCTGACTGGCACCAGATTTTCCACCCATTTGGAAAATCTCAGGGACACTATGATTTTGGCTTCAAATATATTCTTTACTTATTTTTCTATAAATGGTAACAACAGAGGGTTTATCCTTCTTAATTTATGTTTGAATGGCTTGTGATCTTCTTTGATTGGGATGACATGTTGGATTATACTAGTATCATAAAATTTCAGCTCATCATAACTCCAAGAAAAAACATCAGGGAATTCTTTAATTAATTTGACATACCTCTCTTTGACTTCAGGGTTGAGATGTCTGGAAAAATTCATGATATTTGGATCTTATGGAGTCCCAATATTACAGTCTTCCACATCCCCTTCATTTACAATGATCTTTGAACTTCTTGCCACATCATTGTTATCAAAACGTTTTTCCAACGGGACTAGACCTTTGGGGATGATGTTACTCTTTAGTAGAACGATATCTCTGCCAGGAATCTTATTGTCAAAATATCCTTCCCTTGCGAAAGTAGTTTCATCCACCTCATCGTCACAGTATTCACCATCAATGTTTAAATTCTCAAACTCATTCTCCATTTTGAGGAAGATTTCTATATGTTTTTCATCCTCGAAAAATTGCCAGTGCTTAATATTATCTGGTATTGTTGGCCTGTACTTGACCTCAACCTTATATCTTTTTTCAGGGAAAATTGGAACTCTAAAAATTGCTGTTGAAGTAGCCAAGGCATCAACAACCTAATTATGTTCTCTTAGAATTTCTGAAAGATTACATTCTATAAACTTCTCGAGGAGGTCTAGTACCAGATTTATATAAGCCCTCAATATGGGGTATTTTTCTTGGTATATGCCTTTGATTTGATTTATAATTAGCTCAGAGTCTCTATGTACAACAATTCGTTTGGCACCCAATTCTTCCAAAACTTTCAACACCAATATTAATCTTCATATTCAGCCATGTTATTCGTGCATTCAAACATAAGATTATAAGAACATAATTTGGAGTCTCCTTTGGGATGATTTATCCATACTCCAGCTCCATCTCCTTCTCTCCATGTAGCCCCATCGAAATTCATTTTCCATATATAATCCTCCGCATCATCTTGTTGTTATGAAAATTATTCTATCTACTGGTCAGGCTTGTCTTTGTCAGCCATAATGATTTTTGTTTCCTCTTCTTTGGAGCATAGGTCATTGAAGAAAATATAAGACCCCAATTTAGTTTCCACTGAATAGATAGGATGATTGCTAAGATGAGATTTGTTGCTGACCATGTATTTAAGAAAAACCTCTCTATACAATCTTTTGTCTTGACCAAAGACAAGAATAGTGGCATACAACATGTCCATTTGGAGGGTTCCTTTTAATTTTGTATCCCATGACCTGAACAACAACATACCAAATTTTGGAGGGATATCAACGACCACTACGTCCATCACCATATTCTTTGCGGGTATTTGTGCCAAATACACCACCAGATATTTGATCAGGCCAAGGCATTTCACCTTTCTTGAATCGAAAGAGAACAGATCTTTATAAGGCCTTGTGACATCGAGACCCAATTGGTCCATGAAAAATTTGGGCATCAGGTTGTGAGATGCTCCTGAATCCAACATGGTATTGTGAAGAGTCATGTCGTGGATTTTCAAACTGACATAAAAGGAGGCACTTCTTCATTTTCATGGCTTTCTTCTACTCTTGGTCCAAATAAAATGGCTGTGTGATCATCTTGTATGTTCATGGTATCAAAGGTTTACCCCATCTTAAGCGTCTTGATGATCTGATTTATGTACTTGCTATTCTTGATTAATTCATTAAATGGTACAAAAATTTTGATCTTAGTCATCTCACTTTCAAAATTAAAACAAGATGAAGTCTTCTCTACCTCTTTGGTGACCGTTTCTTTCCTTGCTTCTAATATTTTCTTATGGGGTTCTTCTTTCTTCTTTCCCTTTTCTACAATACCCTTTGCAGCAGAATCCTTCCCAGTAGAGTCCTTTGAGCTGAATCTTTTTTGGGCTGACTTGCAGAAGGTATGTTACCCTGAGATTCTTTGGTGGGATTTCCCTTTGGAGGGTTTGGAGGTACCTTTTGATTTCGAAGGTTGTATTGTCTTTGGAATTGCATGATGGTGTTTTTCAATCCTGTCTCGTAATCTTCCCTTTCTACTGATACCCTTTCCTCTTCATCTTGCAAAAAATCTCACTTGCATCCATGAACTTGTCGTGTTCTTCTTTAGTAAAAAAAACTTATGTTTATTTATCATCATAGCAGTTCATGTTGTCTTCAAAATGTCCATCATAATTTTCATCTATATAGTTATTTTGAAAAGGAGGCCTTATTTGTTGATATCCTTGATTTCCTTGATTTCCCTGATTTGTCTAATCTGCTTGATTTGCTTGGTTCCCCTGATTCCTTTTCTCTCTTAGTCTAATATGTGGAATTGATGGTCTCCTTGGATTTATGGGTGGACCATCAGCCTGTTCTCCGGGGTTAGCTCTGTTTCCCAGAGCCATTCTTTCCATGTTTCTCATCAGTGCCTTAAACCTTTCCTCTGATGTTTGTGATGTTGAAGGTCATGCTTTATCCTGAGTTCTGTTTGTGTCCCTTCCAGAGTTAGTTTTTATCTTCCCTGAATCCATTAGGTTCACTTCAACCTCTATGGAATTGGTCATCATGCCATCCAATGTTGCAGATCTTCACTCTCTTAATAACAAAGCAAAGTCACTTTCAAAAGAATCAACATATCTGAGCTGAAAAGCTTTCGGGGGGGGGTTACCTCAGCAGGAATTGCATTATAGACCTTCATGAATCTGGCTGAAAACTCGTGCATTGTTTCAACAGGTGATCTCTTCATGTTTTTGTACTGGGTCAACAACTGAAGGGGATTTTTCTTATCTCCGCATTTTGCAAGGAAGCTTGTCTCAAAAGTTTTGAAGTTTGTGATACTGGTTGGTGGAAGGGCCCTGAACCACTTCCTCACTTCTCCTGCAAGACTTTGTGTAAATAGCCTCATCTTCATATCTTCAAAGTCTACCTCTTCCAATTCTATGAAATCATTAAACTAGTCTAGATGCATCTGAGCTGATATGTTACCTTCAACATCATATAGTTTGATCCTTAGGTTGTAATCTTGAGGCAAATCATGTAGTTGAGCGAGTAGTATGAGGGGGGAAAATATGGCTGCCATAGTTGTTGTGAGGGGTCGAAGTGGATACTGATTCTGAGCAGGGATTACTAAAGGCCTGGCATATGTGTCTAGAATCAAATCTTGGAATCTTTTTTCGTCAAAGATAGTCTCTCTTAAACAAGATTCAGACTTAGTTCAGAATAGGATTTTCTCAAATTTTACATCAAACTTGAGGTATTCAATGCTAGTCACTCCATCCTTGGGCAATGATAGATATCGGTCTGGACGCAATACTGGGGTTAGTGTCTTTTCTTTTCTTTTAGGTACAAGCTTTTCAGGGTCAGACACAAGGATTGCAACTTCTGGGTCTAGGTTTCTCCTGGTGTGGATTTTCTTAGGAGCCATGATTTCTATCTCACATAGTGTAGTGAAACTGGTCTCTGAGTAATGGAGTCTCCAGGGTAAAAATAATCTCAGCCAATAAGGTATTTGATCCACTGTCACCCTCAGGGATCAAACAAAAGCTTTAAGTCATTTTTCCCAGGGAAGATTTTTTAATTTCGTTCTCGGCAACAACGTCAGAATGTTAGCACTTTGTAAATTTTGTCTGGATGATAGACAAACGACAAAGGTAATTGTTTCAACTAGATTAAGAGTTGAGGCACTAGCCTGATCAACTCAGAGAGGGATCTCTTGTGTCACTTGATATTTCTTTGGAAATCGGTGGCTATATTTGGTTTTTTTGGGTTTTTTTTTAATAAAGTTGCTAGCAATGAAGGGGAGGAACACTCATGGCTATGGAGTCAAAATTATGAAAGTGAACGAAAACAATGATCATCCAATAGAAATATCCAGAGGATAAAGGTTAAATGAGGTGATGAATCTAAGTTATATTTTAATTTAAGTAGAGTATAGGAAGATAGAGAAAAAAAATAACTGCATCAGAACATTACTGAAATGAATTCTGAATTTGTTAAGAAGAAAATTACACAGTTTAAATTGCTTAAGACAAGAGCATCACAAGATGAATTTTGGGCCTTAAACTATCCAATTTAAATAGAATACAGTGCAAATGGAAATAAACAATCACAAGAAATACATACGATGAGAGAAGACAAAACTCATATCACCACCATTAGAATCTTTTCATAGAGACTTCAAAAGCTTTTGCATGTATATTCAATTCAGCTTAAAAAATTTACAATAGAGTTCGAAACAAACAAAAAGGTGCCCTTACACTTCTGCCAACATTAATTCATTCAAATTCCCTAGTATTTATACAATTCCATTAAAATGGATGAAACTAAAACATTTCAGCTTCTACAACTGATTATAATAATTTCAACTAACAGTCTCAGTACATGAACTGATTTACAATGATTACACAAAATACGTTTCAAAATTAGGAACGAATTTCTTTGATTGCTCAACTTCCTTTACGACATCTGGCTTGTCTGATCTTCTGTCGAACTTGCTGGTTTGGTGACATATGGAGGTCACTTACTGGTTCCGGGAAAATTGCATTTCGTCTTGCCCAATCGCACGATTTCCTTCCACTGTGAGTCAGAAGGAATATCGTAATCCATCATATCCTTATCAAATTATCCAGGTCAATTCACGTGGTGTAGGACATATTCGACAGACCAATCTTCACTATTTTAAATTGATTCAAAATCTCAAAGTCTGTGGCCAAATACTCTACCAGACTTGGGGCTTTCAGACTCTCCTCCATAGATTCTAATTTGGAATGATCCATTCTACACTGAATGAGGCAAGAATTGTAGTCTTCTTGATTGTATAATGAACCTTTTCCATCCCAAAATGGTGGGAGGCCCTTGATAAACAATTGTTCAAACACATCCTTAAACTCCTATATACTGTGCTCCATTTGCATAGCTTTGTTTTGAACTAATTTGAGTAAGTTGTGATTGGTGATGATCCTCCTAGCCCAAATGATCAATGTAGTTCTGTCCTTTACCCCAATAGTCTGAAGATCAGCAGTGGGCACAGAATTAAGCAAATCAATAGCGTTCTGGGACCATTTTGAGGGTTTCTTGGCTAATGTTTCATTAACAACAATACACCTGCTTTCTAGATTTGGTTGCAAAGAGTTGTTCATTTATTCTAAAACCCTTGGTAGGTCTGTGCCGAAGATGAGACCATAAACCTTGGAAATGATCTTGTTTATGAAAATAAGCATGGTGATCCTCTTGCATTTATTCAAGATGAATGTTGCTTCAGGGAATTCGGTCTTATTTGATTCCAAGAACATTCTCAGTAGGTGCGTGTAGTACCTGAAGTGTCTCAATGAATTGAAATTTACCAGTTGTTGGTGCATATTATCAACAATGAACTTGTCAAAACTTATACAAACTAACTGACTAGACTCTGACATAAAAAGGTCAACAGGAAACCCAACATGACTTCTACTACAAATATGTTGTTATCCAACCCTAAAATTTGACTAAGTAGAGAACAAGCCCACTAGACTTCGATAACCATGATGCTTACATTGGTAGGTAATGACAGACTTTCAGAGTGGCGTTCAAGTTTAACAATGGTTTACAGAAATAGGGTTTTTACTTCAAGGGGACACTCTCGGTAGACTGTGATCATTTTCTCTTCCTCGAAGGGCTCAGACACTGTGAGGGAGGACTCTGGTATACTGAGGGTGTGTCGAATGGACGAACTATCTATTTCACATAAGACTTCTGACCCTAACTTATTCAAAATTACCTTTTCTTCTTGCGAATACCGCTCGACACACCAGCTTACAAACACAGAGCAAGGTAAAATGACTCTTACAGCATAAGGGGTAATGGAATCTTGGTCCGCTTCGAGGAAGAGTATTCGTTTTCCAACATTGTCTAGCAAATTGGATCTGGACACGGAGATGGGTGAAACTGTAATTTCTGTGTCAAATATGCCGGAATCCTTGTCAATTAGGGCTTCTTGTTTTTTTCAAGTTTCTATGGTGGGGAGTTTCACATGTTTTGTTTGGATAATCCACAGTTGGTGTCATTTCTTCATCGACGTTTCGAATCCGAATCAGGATTCATCATTAGGACGAATCGTCGAATGAGAGCTTGGTGATCGTCGTCAATTAATACTTTAAATGCAAGACGATTTTTAATTTTAAAAGTTTTTTAACTAAGTCGACTATCCTAATTTTGGAGTTTAAACACAAAGAGAAATCAATTAAATTAATAAATTAATGAGACTTAGTAATTATTACCTAAGTAAGGATGATAGAAAAATGGATATGAATCTAGGGTTTTGAAGTGATTAGGAGGTTATTTATTTATTCTTTTAGGGTTTAGTCATAAAAATTTATTAGAATGATTAAATGTGAGTATTATTTGTTTATGATTAGTGTTGTTCCAGATTTTATACTTAAGGCTTGAAAGTATAAAGTCTAGGCATCCGAAAATAAAGAGAGTCTATGAAATAAAGAAAGGAAAAAACAACTCTTAGGGGAAAAGGAGTTATGGCTGATTTATGAGTTGTCTTTGTCTAGCTTCCAATTGTTCCTGGATGCCAATGTCCTGCTCAATGGCTGCCCATGAACATTCAATTTCAACCCGAGTGGTAGCCATTTTTAAGATGGTGTTAAAAAGAGTTAAAGCGATACTTGTCTGATCTGTAAAACTGGGTTCGATATTGGGCTGTCTCTTAACAAGTACAATCATGGAGGAAAAAAAAGAGTTTTAAATATTTTTTTTTTTAGGTTGTTGTTTCTATTTTAGATTATGTAAGAAAAAATCCCAAATTTTGAATTAATAGTATCACAAAATCAAAGGTCGTTTCCCGTATCTAAGTTAAACTGAAAATCATGCATGAAAATGAAAGAAAACATAAAGCTGTGGAACAATGTGAGGCATCAACCAAGGAATAATCTCACTTTATGACAGAAGAAGAAAATAGACAAGAAAAACTTTAATGAAGCTTAAGATATAGAAATCTAAGTAATTCACAGGTCTTGTACCTGCTGATAGCCGATACAGAGGAAAAGCTATAAACGATTAGATGACTAAAATAATCAATCACCACAGTAGAGGTTGTACTAAATTGCAGCTAAGCATTCATAAAAGATATATAAGAAATGATGTTAAATATGAAATAACAGAGGAACACATAACTCAAAATTGACGAGAATTGGAGTCTTCGATTTGCATTTGTATTAATTCTGGCAAGTGAAAACATTTCTCTGCTACAATCAGCCAAGGAAAAAACCCCTTTTGGTTCCACTTTCAAAATTGTATTTATACAAAGAAAATCATCAACCTTAGATGGTTGGTATTCTCCTAATATCCTAGGTATTAACGGTTAGAAAATACAAAATTTGAACCATTTTTCTCAGTTACTTTTTACTTTTCCAATAGTTGGACAAAAATGAGCATACATGCATTACTTCATCATTTCTTTGAAGCACTTCCTTTGCTCGGTCCAAAACACTCGATGCACCTGTCTAGAAACTGCACCAAAATTGTGGAAGGTTCTGTCATATCCTTTACTTCAAACACATACAACTTCCTCTGAATTTGGGGCAACCTGTCTTCAATCTTTCCCTTTTCAAACTTTGTTGACTGCAACTATAGATTTGTCTTTATTATCCACTTATCCATTTGGGTGATGTCAAGTTGCTTCAATTGTGAAATCTCGAGCTGGGATTCATTCCATCTTTCCTTGATATGCAATTGATGCCTTACAACATTGATCTGTCCTAATAGCCCAGGATAATCACCTTTACCAATGCCCAGTTTTTTTGTATCTAGCTGATCAAACACTTCTTCACATTCTTTCTTAACTTCTTTTTCCATTTTCCTGCTTTTGGCAATATTGATCTCCCATGTTTTTAATATGATGTCTCCCCTGATCTGTTCTTCTACAGTCAGATTTGGGATTGCTGGTACTTCCTCTCTAGAAAAAAATGCTACTGCCTTTTGAAAAGTAGCGCGAGATGTTGTAGCCTCTCTCTCCTTGAAAGCAATGTTATCCAGTGAGTGGTTTATTTCCAGGAAGTAGTTTTGAATGATTTCTATTTTAGAAAGCATTTTTTGTTGTTCTGCTTGTAGTTTCTCATGCACCTCTAGTGCTTGGGCTTGAAATGTTGTTATATTCACAACTTGTCCTTCAATGGACTTCAACTCAACCTGTAGCTGTCTCACTAACTCTTCCTTCTGAATAACCTGTACTTGACTCATTTGCATCTTCTTGTTTGCTTCCTCTAAACTAGACTTCAACAATTGCTTTTCCTGCTTGTCAGCAGTTCTGGCATGTTCAACTCTTTGATTTACCTTCTCTCGAATATGATTTTTTGTGTGCCTTATTTGGTCCTGCAACTAAGCTATCATTTGATTTTTCTACTTCAACCTTTTTTTCAGAGAGTCAACTGAGAATAAATTGGTCGTTGCCAAAGCTCCCATAGAGCCTGCTACTTCTGTGGCAAAATCTTCCTCTTCTAGGTTCTGCCCATCTACAAGCACTCTGTGTTTCTTCACCATTGTGCCTTCTCTCAGATGCATTTCCTATTTTACTACAACCTTCCTCTTCTTACTAAAAAAGTAGTCAGAGGAAGGTATCTCTTCTCCAGAGATAGGAGTAAGGTCACTTACATATATGACTTCCATATGGGGGGTCCCAAAAAATGATTGTAAAGGAGTTAATGATGAAATAGGGCTGCCCAATTCTAAAGATTGAGTTTCTCCTGCTATTTTGGGGATATCAGTAGTAATAGTTGATGATAAAAGAGGAATCATTTGACTCAACTTTGAAGGTGTCTTGAGACTAACTTATGTTTCAGACTTTGGGTGCTCTGTTTGTGAAGCTTCTTCTTTTTCTGAAGATGCTTCAGTCTTCTTTGTATTTTCTTCTACACTCCCTTTATCATGAGCCTCTAATATGAAACCTGGGGGAATACTTCCTTGAGCTAGATGAGGGGTTGTTTATTCTCCCTGTAGTATCTTTGGAAAACCACTTCGCCTGTGCTTCTGGAAAGTCAGAAAGCTAGTCTGTAGGTCGAGTGATAATGCATGAACTCTGTCTAATATTTCCTCATAGGTTCTGACTCCCTTGAACATGTCATTGTAGGGGGAATATTCATGTTCATACATTTTCATATTGCAATGAGAAAGATAATTTCCTACAATTTTATAAGGATCATGTTTTCTGAGTTCAATATCTACTAATTTGATGTCTTCCAGTGCTATAGATTCTACCTTGGAATGACCAAAGTTAAGCAGTGAACACTTCCCAATCTGTACCGTAAAAAGTGGCCAGAACTTCTTCTGAGTTTCTTTCAATTCTGTGCTGATGCCACCTATTATTATTTGGTAGGCCACCTCCCTGCACACCAGTCTGTCGGGAAGGAATTTCGGAAGTGTGTGAGGAGGAATCGAGCAACCAAAAAACCTGACATAGGAGAAACCCTCTTCAATGAACCAATCTGCAATCACCTTGAGGTTTCCCATGATTGGCTCTGAAATACGAGGGGGTGCATAACCATACAAAATTTGGTGCAAAGGTATCACTACGTAGTGGCAGATTTCATAAAAGAAACCTTTAACATTCTCCTCCCATAGTTTTGAGTGATAAACATGAATGGGCTCCGCACAGGCTGGGTTCCAGCTCCAATTCATCAAGGGGAATGGAGTCATGTAACAGATAGCATCCATAATATATGAAGACATGTAAAAATATGCAGGTTGGCCTTTCAATTTTTCCGTTTGGTACTCTGCAATCTCCTTAGTTAGAATATCTGATAAAATTTTACCCCCAGTTGAAACTGTAACCCTTGGCTACTTCATGTATAAGTGGCACCCATTCTGCAGGGAAATGGGTAGGGATTTTCCTCCTGAAAAGTATACATAGAATCAAAGCTATATAAACCATGTATTCGTTTAATGGATTTGTGGAATAAATTCCATGGGTATCAACTCTAAATCTCGCTGGAATTCCCCACCATTCTTTGATTATACCTGGATATGTTTGATCGAATTCTGTACACTCCTTTCTTTGAAATTCCTCTACGAATTCGGAATTATAAATGTATTTAGAAGTAGGGGACAATTTATACATTACTTGGATGTTCTTGGGTCTGAACGAGCTAAGGACGACCTTTTGGCTGTTTAGAATGCTCCTTGTCTGAATGTCGGTTTTCTCTAAATCCTAACTTATCATGTCATTGTATGGCATGAGTCTTGGCCGTGTGGCTATTTTATGAAGCTCAGATTCTGCTATGTCTCTGAGTTTATTTTCAGTCCTTTCATTTCCGAAATCATCATGGAAATTGTGAATTGCATAGTCTAAGGTTTCAAAAATCTGCCTCCAGGATTTGACTAAATCCACAGTATGTGGCATAATGCCGTATATAGCATCTCCATCCGTATTTGAGCTTTCACCTACCTCCTCACTCTTCTTAGGCACTTTTCTAGGTGCCATGATGTTTGTGCTAAAATGAAAACCTATTGCAGAGAAGAAATGTGTGAGTTCTCTTGAATGTAACTCGCTCCTAGTCTGAAAATAAGAATGAAATTCGAAATGGAAAACCTTTATTTACCTTTAACCTGTCTTAAATTTAGCGTACCGATATAGGCGATAAAAATTAAATTCTTTAATGGGGATGGTACGCCTGGAGATATGCACTTTATGTTAAAAATATCTCCATTAATCCATTATAGATACTGCCACATATCGACGATTCAAAACTGGGATTTCGAAAGGAAGGCCATCGAAAACTCCTGAATAGAGAAACGTAGAACGTTATTTAATACCCTTAATGTTTTTTTTAAAATTAAGTTAATTACGTTTAAGCACTTAATTCTTTCAGGATTTCATGTTTCAGAGTTTCGAGCATCGTGTCCCCAAGAGGTATGACACAAGTAAATCCTGAATCGTGAAACCACGATGGGATTTATTTAGGTGCTTACCACTTGTTTTAATCCTTTAATTAATCGCAATCATGGGCTAGTATTTACTTTTCGTGGATTGGAGTATCGGGACTCCGACGACTCTTTAATGCAAGAAATCCCGAATTATGAAATCACGATGGGATTTATTATCATTAAACCTTCTTACTTCTTAATAAACATAGCATTAGCTTTTAAGAATTTTGCGACTTCGGGAATCGTGGTTTTAAGGAGACACAAATTCAACTCTTTGATTTCCCGAATTGAGACTGATTAATGATTTGTTAAGTATGTTTTAAAACTTAATTAATCATGATTAAAATGTATTTGTAAAAAGTGCATCGGGAGATTTGAAATGTTGTTTAAGTTGAGATGGCCAAAAAAGAACATGTGAAAGGCTTAGAAAGTCGTTAACGTTTTTAATTATTACTTTAAAATCGGTTCAATTCCTTTTAAACAATCATTTTTTCAAAATTTTTGTACCAGGACTTTGGAGTTGTTAGTTAAAAACATACTTCGTGAATAGCCGAACCCGGAAACCCGAAAATCCCGAAAGACGTTTTGACTCCTTTTTAGAAGTAATGGCGGCTCCGTAACCAAAGAAAAATGGGGATTTGGATTTAGAGAAGAAAAATAAACTTTGTTTCAACAATTAGGATGCATTTATAAGTATTGAAAGAAAAAGTGGAATCAGGTAAGTTAATAAGTTAATAAGTAGTGTGTATAAGTATATAAAAATCTAGGTTTTAGGAGGCTTTTAATTAATTATTTATTTAGGGTTTTAAGAAAAATCGTAACTAATTGTTTAATAGTGTTAATAGTAGTAGGGTTATTTGTGATTAGGGTACATTTTTAAAGTGATTAGGATATTAATATCATATGATTACATATGTATATTAATATTGAAAATCAAATAAATTAATAAGTCAATAACTAATAATTATTACCTAAGTGTGGATATTATAACTAGGTGTAAATATTGATAATAATGTGTATTTAAGTATATAGATCTAGGTTTTCAATTATTTATTCATTTAGGGTTTTTAAGCAATTAGGCTTTAATCATAACTAATTATTTGAATTAATAGTGTTTAATATAAGTTGTAGGGTTTATTTATGATTATGGTATATTTTAATATGATTAGATATTAATAGCCAATGAGGGTTTAGGGTTTGCAAGATTGGGATTAATTATGATTTAGGGTTTATGATATTGGTATTTTTAAGTGTTGATATTAGTATATAAACTACAAACTAAGTATTTAGTAAAAGTAGATTTGGGGTTTTTTGAGATAAGGATTAGGGTATATAGGGTTTGATTAATAAAAAAATTTAAATTAGAATTATCATAGTAGTAATAAGGCTAGTTAGACCTCTAAAACTATGGACCTATTCAAATTAGACTGAAAAAAGAAGGGAAAGGAAAGGAAAAGGTCGGTGTCATACCTAATTTGGTCCATGATGGTCCCTTATTTGGTTGATTAATGGGTGCCAAAAGCTACTTACCTCCAGAACACTGTCTCTGTTCATGTTGTTGGGGTTCTTGATTATTTCTAGAGCTTCTCTTAAGCGTATTTTGTAGTAGTGATCCTCTTTTGCTAGTATCTTGGTATCTTCAAGGAAAACATGATGTTTGGTTTTGAGGGAGTGTTCTGCGAAGGCGGAAGTGCAAGTGCATTCATTTCTAATGTCTGCTTTGTGTTCCTTAATCCTTACCTGGAATGATCGTCCAGTTTCACCAATGTAACATTTCCCACATGAACATGAGACCTTGTAGATGCCTTTCCCTTGTCAGTGGTCTATAGGGTCCTTTATAGAGTTCATTCTTTGTCCGATAGTAATTAGGGGTTTGAATAATTTATTTTCTTTTTAATACCTTGGCAATCTTGTCTGTGACACCCTGAATGTAGGGAAGAAAGGCTTTAATGTTGGATGTTTGATAATTCTGTGAACGAGTCCTTCTTTCCTTCTTATCTATTTCCTTTTTGATGTCTTTATCTCTATATCCAATGTTCTTGAAGACCTTAGTTAAGTGGTCTATTTATTCTTTAAGATGTTCCTTGTCGAAAATTCTTGTCACGCTTATGGCCATGGTGTTGAGAACCCCCATATTTTTAGAGGGATGGTGGTGGCATTCAACATGAAGGTAGCTGTCTGTGTGAGTTTTCTTCCCGAAGACCTTGTGCCCAAGTGTGCCATCCTGTTTCCTAGTCATACGTACGTCTAGGAAGGGTATTCTATTGTTATCTTCTAGTCCCATGGTGAATTTGATGTTCTCAAAAATTCCATTGAGGTGCTCAAAGAACCTATCTAGTTACTCTTTTCCATGATGCCACTTGACGTTGGTATCGTCAACATACCTTTTCCATCTGGATGGTTTTAGGGGGTATGATTCAAGGACATTTTTCTCAAAATTCTCCATGTAGAGGTTGCCTACAATTAGGGATAAAGGGGATCCCATGGCTACTTCACTTGTTTGTTCGAAAAACTCTCCTTGGAAACTGGAGAAAGTTGATTTTAGACACACTTTTGCTAGTCTAGTTGTTTGAGGGCCTGCTACCTCTTTATAACTTGAATGGCCTCATTTAACGAGATCTTAGTAAAAAGTGAAACTTATATACACTATTTACACCTTCCGTCGAATTACAGGTATTTTTCATCATGTCCACCAACCCCGTCATCTTGTCCATGACAGAGAAAGAATCCTCCTATAGCAGAATCCATAATTGATAGGGATTCTGATGTATTTGACACCTATCCCACTCACTTGAGAACTGTATAAGGACCATAAACTTTGGGTGCCAGTTTTTGACAATGGTCAACCTTGAGTGAAGTCTACTTGTAAGGTTGTAGTCAAAGAAACACTTGGTCCCCTTTAATAAATTGACGTTCTAAGTGACCTTGATCTGCTTGTTGCTTCATTCAACTTTGAGCCATGACCAAATTCTCTTTGAGGGTATGGAGAATAGCCTCTCCAACTGTAAGAGTTTGGTCAACCACCTGGACCTTCAAGACGTAGGGAATGTATGATAGAACTAAAGGTGAATTTTTTCCATATACTACTTTAAGAGGAGTCATGCGAGTAGCTGTATGGTAAGAAGTGTTGTACAACCATTCAACTAGGGGTAACCATTGAGCACATTGATTTTGTTGTTCAAATTCAAAACACCTCAAATATGTTTCCAAACACTTGTTGACAAATTTAGTTTGACCATTAGTCTGGGGATGATAGGTGGTGCTGAGATGCAATTGTGTGCCTTGTAATCAGAACATTTCTTGCCAAAAATTGATGGTGAAAGTGGGATCTATGTTAGAAACAATAGAATGAGGCATGCCATGAAGCTTGATGAGCTGATCCATGAAAATTTGAGCCAAAATGGAGGCAGTGAATGGGTTTTGAAGAGAACATAAATGAGAATAATTGGAAAGACGATCAACTACTACCATGATGACTGACTTATTTCCCAATTTAGGTAATCCAATAATGAAATCCATAGAGATATCCCTCCAAATAGCGAGTGGGATCGGAAGCAGTTGTAGGGTGCCTAGTGATTTGACTGTTTCTCCCTTGTTGCCTTGACAGACATCAAATTCCACCATAAAAGTGTGAACTCTCTATTTCATACCATCCCAGAAAAAAGAATGTTTGACCCTGTCATAGGTTTTGTTAAACCCCAAGTGCCCAGCTGTGGGTGTAGCATGAATCTTAGAAAGAACCGTGGATTTAATTTGTGATTGTTTACTTAAATACATACAGACTTTGTAGTGAATCTCATCATTGTGCCAAGAGTACCCTGAGGAAACTAGAGAATTGGCTTGCAATTGTTGTATCAGACTCAAAATTTTGGGATCTTACACTCGTTCCTGGCGAACAACTTGGAGCCAATCTGGTACAATGAAGGAGAGGGAAAGAAGGGATCCTTCATCTTCATATTTTCTTGAAATAGCATCAACAACCACATGGTATTTTCATTTCTTGTAAATGATCTCATAATCATGTCCAAAGAGCTCAGTCACCCATTTTTATTGCTCTGGGAATGAAAGACCTTGCTATAGAAAATACTTGAGGCTCTAATGATCTATCTTAATTTGGAAGTGTTTCCCCAATAGATAAGGGTGTCAAATATCCATTGCATGAAGAATAACCAACATTTCCTTTTCATAGATCGACTCGCCCAAATGTTGCTATGAAATTTGTTTGTTGGTAGAGACCAAAGGCCAACCATATTTGATAAGGACTTCTCCAATTCCTTTCCCAGAAGAATCACATTCCAAGACAAAGGTATTTGTGAAGTCAGGAAGGGCCAAGACCAAAGTGGTGCACATAGTCACCTTCAAGGCTTGAAAGGAATGATCAACTACTAGAGTCCAAGTGAAAAAATTATTTTTAAGGAGAGCAGTGAGAGGTGCCACAATCTTACCATAATTCTTAACAAACTTGCGATGATTGCTTATTAAACCCAAAATACCACACAATCTTTTGAGAGTCTTAGGGCAAGGCCAATCCTTCATAGCTTTGATATTCTTAGGATCGACCCTGACACCCACCTTGCCAAGAATATGACCCAAGTACTCAACTTTTGAGGCTCCAAAAGAACATTTAGATTGTTTAAGGAAAATTTGATCATAGAGAGTAGCTAAAGAACTCGATACACATGAGCAAGATGGTTTTTCTAGGTTTTACTATAGATGAGAATATCATAAAAGAAAACTAAGACAAAATGATGAAGAAAAGGACAGAAGACATGATTCATGAGGATTTGGAAAGTGGAGGGAGCATTGCACAAGCCAAAGGGAATGAAAAATAAATCATAGTGGACCTCATGAGTTTGAAATGCAGTCTTAGGAATGTCTTCCTTGTTCATATGTATCTAGTGGTAGCCAGAACGAAGATCAATTTTCGTAAAGAAATGGGCATTACTTAATTCATCCAAGAGACCTTCAATGACAGGAATGGGAAATTTTTCTTTGATGGTGATTTTTTTGAGGGCGTGAAAGTTAGGAAACATGCGCCAAGATAATTCTTTCTTAAGTTCCATGAGCACAAGAGAAGAATAGGGGCTAGTACTAGGATGGATAACGTTTGCGGCGAGCAATTCTTGAACAATTTTGTCAATTTCATTTTTCTGGGAAAATGGATGATGATAAGGATGAACATTGGGAGGAATGGTAGCGGGTACGAGGGGAATGGAATGATCATGCATACCATGGGAAGGAGGAATTCCTTGGGGAGTGGAAATTTTTTTTATGTTTGGAGAGGATGGATTGGAGGTGAGGAGGCACAGAGGGTGTCTTAGTGGCTTGAATGGAATGGAGTTGTGCAATAATGTTAGAATGACATTTTTTGAGGAGATTCTCCATGCGATGGGAACTGATGATCTCAGGGTAGCCTGTTGTGATTCCTTGGAGCTTATATTGTTGGACCTCCTAGTTGAATTGCATGGTTAATTCCTTAAAATCCATGAGAATGGGGCCCAGAGTCCTTAACCTTTCGCCCCCCAGTAGAATGTCACAACCACCCATGTCAATAACAAAATATGATATTTCATGTGGTACTGACCAATTTGGAGACTCATATTTTCACAATGCCCCCCACATTTCATGGACCCACCATTGGAAATCATGATTTGAAAGTTGTTGAATGCTCATATATAGCAATTTTTTTCTTTGGAAATGAGGCAATGAATAAAATTATGGGTGCTTCCACTGTCAATGAGGATTATGTCCTTATGACGCTTAATGTAACCAATGAGATTGAGGTTTTGGGGAGTAGAGAAACCCGTGAGAGAATTTAGGGAAATTACCGGTTCAACTTTTGGGGGGTCTGAGGGTGGAGTTAGGTCAGTGGGTTCATGTGATTCTGCCATAGGGGGAGCCTTGACCTCTTCTTCAGAAACATCCTAGGAGATGGACATAAAAACAATTTGTTCCTTACACTTGTGCCCAGGAAAATAATTTTCATCACAATTATAAAAAAGGCCCTTGATTTGGTGTTCAACCATTTCTGGTCGGGTCAATTTTTGGATCTTTAGTGAAGTGAAAGGAGGAGTGGGAGTGCCTATTTTAGGGTGAATAATAAAGGATGGTTTTTGGGTTTGAGAAGAGACAACCTATTGTGATTCCTTATCTATTTTAGTAGCTTCCACCCAACTCTGGGGGTGGTCCATGGGGATGTCGAAACATATCTCATCTTTGAGGCCATTGATAAAGAATTCTCAGAAAAAAAGCATCAGAAATGCCCTTCGTGTGAAAATCCAATCACTCAAAAGAAACTCTAAAGTATTCCACTCTGCCATATTGTTTCAACTTTGTCAAATGGTCTAAATGGTGGGTGTCAATGTTAAAGCATTCATAAAGCTCTGTAAAAAATTGTCTCCTAGCCACATACCCTTGGCGGGAATTTTTTCTCCATTGCTACCATTGCCAACGTTCTTGATCTAGATGGAGAACACCATACCAGAGTTTGGCCAACTCATCCGTAATGTCATGCAAAGAGAAATAGTGTTCCATTTGAGTTACCCAGTCGATGGGATCCGAGCCATAAAATTTGTTCACATCCACGCGCAGAAGGCGTAGGTCATGCTGAAAGTGACGAGGATGAAAATTATGGGCATTGGAATAAGTTTCACCTTTAGTGTGTAAAGGTGGGTTAGAGGAGGTAAGGTCTCGAGTGATATTCATCTTGGTGTAGATCTAACCAACAAAGAATTCAAGATGGGTAGAGAAGTCTTGTTTCAGGGTTTCCATTTTGGTGTCCATGGTGGAATGCATGTTTTTGTTGATGTTGGTAATATTGGCACTGAGTTGTCACACTCCTTATTGGGTCGCTGCGAAATCAAAGGACAAGGAATTAAGGTGGGCTTCAAGGTCTTGGCTATGGGTGTGGACCATGGTGAAGGGGGAAAAGGGATGGGTGGGACCACACAAAAAATGGGTTATGGTTGAAGGGTATCACGACGATCATGGTGGCGAGGGGAATCCAATAGGGTAAGTCCCAAATAAGGGGGTTGGAAGGGGGTCGGGTCCACAAAAATTTATTTTTGCTGAAAAATGATAGGAATGACTGCAATTAGGGTGAAGAGAGGAATCCAATGGGATAGGGCTGAAATAATGGTGAAATCTAAAGAATATTGCAGTGTTGAAAGGACCAAATTCTTAATTATAGGAAAAATGTGTAGTAATTTCGCAGCTAGAATGCAAGGGGTGAAGTTGTGCTTCAGGAATCTAGGTTGATTTGTATACACATGATGTATGATATGATAAAACTCAAAGGGGTACTAATAGGGGTTACAAGGGTGTCCAAGAATGTGTTATTAAGTACCACTTGTAGTTCCTACATGTACGCTTCCCTGACCACGGATTTATGTGTTGAACGACATATATCTGTAGCTTTAAGATGTCAGAATACGTCTCTACCTTGAAAAAAAATAACCCACAATTTTATACCAGGGAAAGTGATCTAATACCAATTTTAAGGTATCAGATATATTATAATAGCCGAAAACAAAAATATTGCAAAGAATAATAGCGGAACAACACAATAGATGAAACCACATCACCAAAATAATACCTTTATTGATAGGAAACAATTTTCAGTTTCCTCTTCGAGGGGGAAACCTCCAGCAGAGCAACGCTCTATTACAATAATTCTCAAGACAAGACTTCTCATGCCCTCGACTCCTATTTATACTAAATCTATCTATCAAAATAACAATCTAGAGGAACATATTCTAGAAGCGGAAGCTTCTATTAAGTCTTCTTACATTTGACTTATTCTTCCTTATTACTAGGCCTTATTAATATTAGCCTTTATTACATGGAAAATATATTATTCTACCTATGTGAGGGTTTACGGAGGTTAGGTCCCTAACATAGAAGTTGAGGATCCTAGCCCAGGATTGGATCGTGCCCCCTTCCTTTTCTTTAGTTCTTTTTGTAACATCCTTAGTTGAGCTATGGCAAGGATGTTGATTGTTTGTGCCCCATGAATCTCCCTCAGGGACGACATATCTATTTCAGTCTCATATATATCCATGTCCTAGGTAATCTTATTTTTTGATTCCTCTTCCATGTATGTGGATTAAATTTGGTGTTCCTTCATCACAACTTCTTTCTCCTGAATTCATTTTTCCTCTGGCTCCTTCTCTATTTTACGCCTCTTAGGCACATCTATCTTTGTTTCTGAAGCTTTATGGAGCTCTTCCTTCCTCTCCTTTAGTTGTTCTTCCTCTCTRATTTCACTGGGTTCTCCTTCCAAAATATTGAAGTTGTTTCTAGTGTTATTGTCATGTGTAACCACTGGTTTCTTAGGYTGGTGTCGCTCTGCCTTCCTTTTACTTGAGATTTTGGTAAAACCATACRGGTTAGTTGCTTCCTTTCCTATATTCCCTTGAAGGGGGGAATTAAGTGGTAAATCCATAAATATATGGTCATGTACGTGACATTTCCGACATCATAAAGGAATGTGTTCATAGTCTAGAAGTTGGGTCTATTCTTAATCATGGTAGGATACTATTATGGATTTGGGGAGAGCATTAGCCACATTCATATAAACACATATTCTATTATAAGATATATACCTGGATGTCTTTGTCACCTTTTATATTTTGACAAAGGATCCTAATGTGTTTTCGATACCTTCTAGGATCTCAGGTTCCCATAATTCCCTTGGCAAGGAATACATCCTGATCCAAACCAAAGCCTCTGTGAAGTTTTCTTTCTTCGGGGAAAACCTTTCTGTCCATAATTGCACGTGGAGGCCTGTTGAGTTAAAGAAGTAGGGATCCTCCTCGAACACCTTGTTTCTCTCTCCTGGTTCCATTAATATTGTTTTGAAGAAGCATTTTGACCCCAGTTGGAGGTCTATTTTCCCCTTTACCTTATATCTTTCCTTTATCCAAATTTGAAGTGATTTTTCCAAGGGCCAGATCCCCATAAATTTCTCAAGTAGGGTATGTTCATGCATCCATTAGATGTAATTTATTTTCCCATTCGATGTTACCTCATACTTGGGATTATCTACAGTCTTAGGTAAGCATCTGTTCTGAAGCCATTTTTTTTTATTTTCTAGGTTTTTTTCCTTCCCATCCTTTCCCTTATTTGACAGGTTTGTCTCATTCTTGTAGGTTTTTGTCTATCCTTTACAGACTCCACCCATCTTGATATCCTCACCCATTATTTTGAGGCTACCTTTGACCACATCCTTAAATGAATTTTGGGACTCCTCTGTCAACCCTTCCCCCAAGGATTTTCCGGTCTTGAGATCTGACTCCCTGGAGACATGACCTCCTTGTTGTGAAACCTTAATATTCCTTCCCCCATACCAGGGAGCTACGAAACTCCTTCTCTTCCTACCAGTTCATGTAAAACCCTAAAATATCCATTTTCAGTTCAACTTTGAGCTCCCTAGAATGAGATTACATTTAGAAGATATATCTATTTTGATGTTGAAGCCTTTCTTCATATTTTTATTGTTAAGAATCCGCCTGGTCCATTCAAGATTAAATATGCTTATCAAGAGCCATTCCATATAGAATATTAAAGCAATACATATTTTGGTTTTGTTGTCTATCATTCTCCCCAATCCATGAGCATCAAGATATATATTTCATATTATGACAGAGGAGTACCACCT
>SNQJ01S0043968.1:821-11654 GCA_010110895.2 Picea sitchensis | reverse complement strand
CCCCCCACACGTGCCTCCCCTAGATTTCCTTTAGAAGAACTATCAAAACAGAGAGTGAAGCATGACTGGATGCCCAACCAAATTTGAAACTTAGGAGGTGAAATACGAAGTTTCCAATATGATCTGTGAGCAATCTTGTTGCTAACCAAAAAATGAAAGTTGAATTTATTCATCTAGTTCTCTTCCAATGTGTCCAATATTTGAGGGGCCTCTATCCTAATCCTCGTAGAGTTGATATATTCATTCATCTGACCCAAATATTTGGAGGAAACAAACAAAGGATGAGACTACTATTCTTTGAAAGTGATCTTGTTTCTTACTAATGATATTTTACAACAAACATACTTTGAAAATGCCATCTACACTCTTTTGAAAATATGTTTGGCTCTAAATGTTCCATGATAGTATGAACTCCATTTTCCAAAAATGGGTTTGACTGAGGATGGTTAGGAAACTCAATGAATTAATTCTGAATACACTATGTCCTAGACCTTCTTAGCAAACTCACATTCCAGGAATAAATGTGAAATGAATTTTGAATTGTTCCTACACAAGGCGCAACAAAAAGGACCAAGGAAACCTCTTTAACAAATATTTTCCCACGATTGAGGAATTTTTTCGTGAGCAAGGTCTAATAAAATAATTAACATTCAGGAATCCATCACCTATGTTAAATGTTTACAAACATTTGATTTCACCTCAAGTGGTTACCTTGTTGAATGGCGGTATATCTACCCTTAGTACCCATTTTGTGCGGCAATTTGGGTTGAAATGGAATTAGTGTATACACTTGTCGTTGATGGCAAATCTGATTTAATAATTCGTGTGTGATAGCAATGAATAGCGACATGTAATTGTCGGAGAAGGTCGTTGACATGGATCTGGCCATTAAAATTTCCCGAAAAGACAATACATTGTATGAATTGAAGTTACAGGAGATAGAACATGGTCGGGATCAGCGGGATTTTCATAGCAAAATCACTTGACGAAAAGCCCGAAATGTGATATATCGATTTAGCGAATTTATCCAGCAGTAAGACAAAACAGGGGGTCACGGGCCGTTTATTCGTGTGAATGTAACTGGAAATCTCCATTGGAGAATCGGTGATCGAGAGTTGAAATATCCAAATCACTTGACATTAAAAACCCGTCGCGATATGTGATTTACATGATTAATCAGCGATGCGTTAAAACAACATGGATGCGGACCATTTTATTACATTATGGACGGTAGCTGACCATGAGGCTTCATCGGAGTTTGAGTTGGGCTTTCATGGTACAAAACACAATACAGCGAAAGCCCCGATTTAGCGATATCGATATCCGACTAATTACAGGCAGAGTCAGGATCAACATGTGATCTAGGCCGTCGATCTCGATAGCGGTCCACGTCTGACTAGGACATTAACAATAAGTGATGAAAAGTGTGAGGCAGATCTAACGCCGAGCTCACGCAATTCATGAATCAGAGTGACCGTGGCAGGATCTAACGGTACCAAATCATCAATAATGGCGATTAGCGTATCCCGGCAATCGGGACTTTGATATGTCAGAACACAATGCATCAAGAACCACGAAATCGCGATATGCACGATTTAGGTGAAATAATCCGGTAGTTGGATAAGAACCCGGATCTGGACCCGTTCATCTCAGGTCCTAACCGGAAATCGGGGATGGGACTCCAGTCACATGTGTACAATGGCATGCGTGAAGTGTCGAAAATCAATGGAATGATGGCCAGAAGTTTTCTGAATGATCCTTATGAACCATGTTCTAGCCGAGAGGGCTGGCCTTTACATTCGAGAGGAAGGTATGGTGGGTAGTCATGTATGATAAGTACGTCCACATGGACCATTAATGGCGAAGAAGGGCTAAACCTCGAAATGAGCGCGGGATGCGGAATTCGGGGTTCCGAGTACATGGCATCGACAAGCGCGAGAATACGATGAAGAATATGGGTTGTAGTCCGAGTGAAGGTCTACTGGCCGGGAGCCTACGCCTCGGGAGACTGGCGTATGAAAGAGCCATGTGGTCCGAATCAAGATGCGGAAGTTATTAATATTTGTATCGCTAAAATGCGAAATGTGATGAGTGAAGAATCTCGTTTGATGCAGTGCGTTGGATCAGCATTGATCGGAGGGTTGTTATTGTTCATCACACATTAACGCTTCAATTATGAGTCCGTTGAAATTGAAGCGGTATGATGATGAATCGG
The DNA here is from genome assembly GCA_010110895.2 of Picea sitchensis. NCBI lineage: Eukaryota > Viridiplantae > Streptophyta > Pinopsida > Pinales > Pinaceae > Picea > Picea sitchensis. The sequence goes on along the minus strand of SNQJ01S0043968.1, from coordinate 9,439 downwards.
TTAGCGTTTGATTACCAGGCAGATGTTCTCGGATTTCCCATTGGAAGGGAAGTGGAATCGTTAAGGAATGGCGTGTAAAGTAATGAGAGGCCGAATTGACTGGCAGATTCTGAATGGAAAAAGAGCGAAAAAGTTAGAAAGGAGAAAGGAGATCTTGAAGCATGAAATGGAATGAAAAGCGGAGGAGGAAAGAGAGAATGACAAAAGAACTTGATGCAAAAGCAGACTTGTGAAGGAAGAGAAGAATTAGAATGATAGAGCGAAGCGAGCGGTGATGAGAGAGCAAGCAGCAGAAGACAAGGATTACAGAACAAAGTAAGATTGGTATGAACTTATTTATCTGTAAAGTTGAATGTTTATTTAGTCATTGTTAAACAAGGGTGGTTGGGAGGAGGGTGCTCGGGAGGAATTTCTTTTGTCCTCGAGAGGTTCGGAGCTTGAACGCCAGGAAGTTGTAACTTCCATGCGGTGAGAAACGAGGTGGGGTGGTACTAGGAAACGGTGTTGCTGTCGGTATGCGAGGTTGAACTGTGCTTGGAAGTTAGTGCTTCCATCTAGTTGAATGCTGGAACATTGAGGAAGTTGGTGCTTCCATCCAGGTTATGTCTTTGGAATACTTTCGGGGGTAGGTGGCAACTGGTGGTTGCTAGAGAATCCAAAGAGTTGGAGCTCTCAAATAAGTTGCGGCTTGTAAAACAGACGGTGCCAGCCTCGCATTGAGTTGGTTCTCATTTGTAGATGATGTACAGAACTTTAAATATTTCCTATCATTTGAAGAAGAAGAGGTTTTCTCCTTTATGGGTTTCCTCATTGAAATGTCTACATTGTATTTTATGTGTGGTACGATGATCTACTCTTTACTTTGGCTCCAGCAGTGTATATTTGCTTATTGACATGAAGAGAAATATTAATAATTGTTAAGAAGGTATAAAATTGTTTGAAAACATAAACAACGATTCACCCCCCCCTCTAGTTGTATTAGTATTTCAACATTTGTCCCTAACCCTCTACAATCATTGGCTTGATTTTGAATTGGAGTCGCACCTTGAAACTTTATCAAAAAAGGGTTCACCAAATACCTGAGGTGATGAGAAAAATCTCCCAATTCCCAACCCAACCACATACCTATTGAATCCCAACTAGAAATGTCAAACAACAAAAAATTGTTAGATTGATCAACCCAAATGTGTGACTGATGATCTTTACTCTTACTGTCCATATGATGTATGTTGCTTGATGACACATGAAGAAATATTAATAATTGTTAAGAAGGTATAAAATTGTTTAAGCTTATAAACAACTGATTCACCCCCCCCCTCTCAGTTGTATTAGTATTTCCAACATTTTGTCCCCAACCTCTACAATCATTGGCTTGATTTTGAATTGGAGTCGCACCTTGAAACTTTATCAAAAAAGGGTTCACCAAATACCTGAGGTGATGAGAAAAATCTCCCAATTCCCAACCCAACCACATACCTATTGAATCCCAACTAGAAATGTCAAACAACAAAAAATTGTTAGATTGATCAACCCAAAATCTGGGAGGGGAAAGAGAATGATCCTACAACAAGGGAGGGTTTCCCAAGAAACTATCTTGCCAAATATTTATATTCTTTCCTTTCCACATAATCCATGTGAGGAAGTTTTTAAATAATGAAAGAGAGGCCCTGATAAGATTTTGAATTGGGGAACGATTTTGAGACAAAGGGGGGATGTCAAGACACCTCCTTCAATCATCAGAAAAGTATTTTTTAAGAAGGTATTTTTTCCACCAATCTCGATCACCAGTGACTAGTCTCCATAAAATTTTAGAACTAAGTGTGATATTAACAAGACTTGGATCATGAAAACCTTTTCCACCATGCTATTTTGGAGATATTACCAAGAACCAATTCACTAAATGGAAGTGCTTTAGATTTGTTTTCCCCCTTTCCATAAAAAAAAAATTGAATTTACCGAGACAATTCTTTTTTGACACCTACCAGATCCAATAACGAGGATAATTGAAATATTGGAAGCACTGAGAGGATATATTTCACCAAAAGAAACCTCCCTACTAGGTTTAACCATAAGGCTCCACAAGACATGAATTTGTACCCAATTTTTTGAAAGATAACTTGTCAGGCTTCAAAAGGAAGAGATTGAAGACATATCAACACCCCCAAATATTTAAATGATTTCCATCTTACTGTAAATGGGAATTGAAAAATGTTGGAAATGACCATGAGAGAGTGGGAGTTCACATTCCATGTATACAACTTACTTTTATTTTTATTAATCATTCCCCCAGATACCTGAGTGAACTAATATAAGATGATTTTAAATCTGACAACAATAGTTCTCGAGGCTCTGCCCAGGAGCAGCATATCATCTGCGAATTGAGAATTATTAATCATCTTAACCCCTCTTGTAATCCAGATACCAGGAATGGAGCCTGCAATTCTTTTGTTTTCTAACCTTCTATTTAAATATTCAACCATCAGAACATACAAAATATGAGAGAGTGGACACCCTTGACGGAGTCCCCTTGAGGCTTTAAAGAATTATGTTGGCCTACCATTAATAATATTGGATATCCACGGATTATTGATACATGAGCCTATCCATGTAACAAATTACTGGCTAAATCCAAATTTTCTTTGAACTTCCTTAAGAAAACTATGTCTTACCCTATCAAAAGTATGTTCCATATCAATTTTGATTATCATACCTTTTCCCCCTCTTGATTTGTTGGAATGAATGGCCTCCTGCACCCGAATAATGTTATCCTAGATCTGCCTCGTTTCCATAAAACCTCCTTGATTCAGGAGGATAAACTTACTTAATATAGGTTTAAGCCTATTTTCTATAAGTTTCAACATTATTTTGTAGAACAAAATACACAGAGAAATAGGCCTAAATTGATCAAAAGAGGAAGCATTATTTTCCTTTGGGATCAGAGCCAAAAATGACGAATTGGTTGCCCCTCCCATTGTATAAAATTTGTGCACATGATAAATCATTTTTACCAGATCAAATTTAATTGATATACCAACATATTTTATAAAAATGAGCATTAAACCCATCTAACCAAGGAGCCTTGTCTGGATTGAACTGGTTAAGAGCCTCAAATATTTCCTCCTTTTTGACTGGTTTGATCAACTCCCTATTATCCTCCTCTGTAACCAAAAAAGGAAAGTGTGAGATAAACTTCCTACATAAGTCTGAGTCCATTCCCCCATTTTCAAAATGGAGAGCTTCAAAATGGGATGAAGTATCCTGCTTAATATCCTCAAAGGAAGACAGGGTCATACCCTATGGAGAAGTGATTTCCTCCACCCTCTTTCTCCATTTCCTAGCCTTGGCTTTCTTATTAAAGAAACTTGTATTTTTATCACCAGACTGAATCCAAAGGCTTCTAGATTTCATCCTCCACATTTCCTCCTCCTTCTTTAAATATATCTAATATTTATGATACACTATATGTTCTTCCTCTAACATGGTTGGGGCTGTGAGAACTCTCTCTAAATTATCCTTGATGGTTTCCAACTATTTTTGAGTACCCACTACTTCTATTTCCAGAGAGTATAATTTTTCCTTTTCCCATAGATTTAGAGTAGCCTCGATAACTTTAATATTTTTCTCCCAAATATGAACTAGGGAGCTCGTTATCCATTGAATCCATGAAAAAGAGACAAGGGGAAAGAAGTTCTGATCATACATCCACAAAGGATTGAACCGAAAAGGGATAAGACCCACATTTTCGTATTTTAAGAGGAGAAAACAGATGGGACAATGGTAATAGCTTTCCCAAGGGATAATATGAGAAATAATCGGACCAATATTTTCCAGGAAAGAACTATGGACCAAAAAATGGTCCAACCTAGTAGCTATGTGCCCTAGACCTGCTCTTCTGTTGTTTCAAGTAAAATCTCCCTTACTTGGTTGAATATCTATCAGGTCCACAGAGGAAATAAGGTCTTCCATCTTTTCTTTTATTGAATATCTAACAATGGATCCCCCCTTTTTCTCATCCTGATGGAGGGTGGTATTAAAGTCTCCTACAATAATACAATTTTGACTAAATCCTAACTCCCCTAACTCTAGAAGTGATTCCCAACATTTTGTTTTTTCTCTGTAATTATTTGGCATATAAAAATTGACTAAATGAATCGTTTTACTTGAAGGCAGATGTATCGGTATTACCATGATCCAATGATTTGCTTCAAATCTCCTTTCTAGATGAAAAATACAAGGGTTCCGTAAGGTGTACAAACCCCCGGAAGCCCCCCTCGAACTGACTACTACACCCATACTTATTTTCCAAAACTGACTTCTCTGTTGAAGGACGACTAAGTATGTCATTTTGGTATCCTAGATTAGGAGGACTAGAAGTTTCTCCACTCTGATGAGTTTTTTCATTGCCTCTCTTTTCTCTTTTCTCCCCAATCCTTTGTAATTCTAGGAGACCAATTTCATTATTTACCTACGGGTTTATTTTCCCCCCCTTTTGGGGGCTAAGAACTGCCTTGGGCCACCCTTTTGGAGGGCTAAGATTTTCCCTGAGCATGACCACCCTTCACATATTTTTTAAAGGTTCCATCCAAAGTGTTTTGGTTTTCCAACTCCTTGTCCTGGTCAAATTCTTCCTTCCTCCTATTTTGATTTGATATATGTCCATTTTCTTAATTGGTGAACCCTGGAAAGTTTCCCTATATGACTCATCCCTAGATTCCTCCTAAATCCTTTCCTCAAGAATTACTGGAATTACCAATTTCGGTCTCATGGCAATTTTAACATGAGTGGGATCTCCTTTCCTAGAAGAGGAGATGGACTATCTTTTTGGCGGGGGATCCCTTTCCTCGTCCTCATTCTTTGAGTTTCCTTCTTCTCCTACAATATTTTACTGTGATTCCTCGATTTCTACCTCTAAATTTGACATGGAATCATACTTGATTTTACTAATTTTGGCTTCTCTCCCTCTCCCAAAAACTGAAACGGGGAAGTTAGAGGAACTAGGGAGCACCGAGGGATTAAATCCTAGAATTTTTTCTAATTGTTGCATGATTTTATTCCTCGATGCATTGTTTCATTTAGGTTGTTTCCACTATTCTTTTTCCCCTTCAGGAGGCAGATTTGGCTTTACCTTTGTGCAGTTTTTTGTGAAGTGGCCATATTCATGACATGATTTACATTCAAATGGAAGTTTCTCATAGTACACCTATTGAACATATGTCCATTTATCCAGGGTTAACTGGATGGCTTCTGGTAAAACATTTTCTAGATCCACCTCCACACATATTCGTGCACATGCCAAAATCCCTTCTCGTGGTTCAGTACAATCAATGTATCTACCTAGGGTATTTCCTATACTCCAAAAGGTTTCATCATTCCAACAGTGAAAAGGAAGGTATGAAAATCAAACCCATACCAGAACTGCTGAGGGGATATCATTTTCAGGGTAAAATTATGGATTCCATTTGTTCAAATACATACCTCTAGATGCCATAAAACAAAGACCACTTTTGAAGATGAGATCCCGATCCATCTTCCTTTCAAACATAAAAACAAAAAAAAAGCCCTTTCCACAAAAGGAGGACATTTTACCCTGGGTCATAAGATTCCAATTTTTATCTACCCACTGAGCCATGGCCCACAATGATGGCCACATCTATGTGAATTGACCTATCATCCTATTTTCAACAAGTCTCAATGAAAAATTTATGGAGGTCGACGGGTGGAAAAGAACCTTCAGAATGTCATCAATTTATTTGACAAATATGAAAGGTCAAGGTTTAACAGACTTACTGTATGATGCCACCAGTGATTGAAATGCAACTATGTCTGGCGGAGTTGGAAGGGGTGGATCCCCACCTTCTGAAACCAAATCCATACACCAAAGTCCAAAGGTGCAAACCATAACACGTAAAAACCCTAGCGAATTTGGAGTTTAAGAGCTAAATTTTATTGTTTTATTAAATATAATATCAATATTTATTTAATATAATATAATATGTTATCGCATTAATACCTTGACATTAGAAAGAAATAATTTGTATTTTTTTTATGATTATAATAAAGTAAAATTTATTTTGGATTTCATTTAAATTACCATTTTTTTATTACCACTCAAGGTAGGGGCACATGTTTAATTTCCTCCATTTTATATGGATTTTATTGGGTTTAAAATTTAAATAAAATGCTCTAGGGAAATTTTTGAACTTATGTGAGTGACATTTTTTAATGTTGTCATATGCAAAAGTATATAGTTAAGAGTATACAACCTGAGTGGGCCTAATGGTTAAGAATATGTGTTTCCTCCTTGGAGGTCACGTGTTAAAATACATAGGGGGGTATGGTATGTATACCTCTGTAGACTTTAGCAGTCAAATTATTTTGCGGACGAGGTCCCTTGTCCCACAAACAAGGGGGTATTATACACCAATTTGGTGTCTAGCTTGGTCCTGACCTTAAAAATAAATTATTGTTATTATTATTATTATTATTATAAAAGGGATTAATTTCTTTTCCTTGAATTTATGTAGAAATTGACTTGAATCAAAGTTTATCAAGTAATATTGTTCTAGAGTGGAACGATTCTTGCTAGATTGAGGAATTAGATTATAAGAATACAAATTCCAATTGTAGGGTGTGCCAAGAAGTCAACAATTTGAAGGATGCATATCCTAAGGTCAAATTTTCATTAAGAAGAGGGGGAAAGCTACCAAATCCAAATGATGGAATTTGACTCTTAGAGCAAGTCCAAAATGAAAACTATTTAATATAGGTCTAGTGCATCGACAAAGATCTTTGTCTAACATTACTACAAAATAGGGCTCTATTGTCTCTATTTTTGTCCCTTGGAAGTACACTTTTTTCTTCCTTTTTTTCAAGTTTTAAGACCACAAAAAATGTTGCAATTGGTGACATCTTTTTACATCACTTTATGTCCTTTTTAGGATAATTTGCATCAATTTGTTTGACATAATACCTACCTTGCATCAATTTTGTGTCATTTCAATAAAGTGCATCATTGTTTGCAATACCAAAGAGAAAATTTGTAGTGTTACAACCTATTTTTGTGTCCAATTTACAACTCTATGTCCTTTCTCATGACACCTTGAACCTTTTGACATCTATTTTTTGTCTTTTGAATCATATTATGTATCCTTATTTTTCTCATTATGACTTTTTTGTGCCTGGATTTATGACTTAGCATCTTCTTTTGCATTATTTTTTTTTTTTGCATCCTTTACAACTTGTGTGTTGTATTTTTATTAATTATTGATTATTAATTATAATAAATATTATTTTTTGGATGGTACATGCACAATGAGTCATTTTTTACTCTAGAGGAAACCAAGAAATTACTTATGGTTAGGGAATTTAAGTCTCTATGAACAATGAAGCGAAGGCTCTAGCTATATTCAAAGGTATTTTACTCCTCAAAGCATAAATAATAAATGATGTGCCCATGGTATGTGACTCAATGATAATCCCTGATTTGTGAAAATATCTCCCTAAATAGCCTTTCATAGATTGCTTAATGAAAATAATACTCTAAGAAATTTGAAGTTTTGATAAGATTGAGTTCCTACATGTCCTTTGGCATCAAAACTCACTTTCCAATCATCAATTAAGTGTGGGTATTGGATTAAGTTTGAGTTTATGCCAAATAAATGGGGGAAGCACCTTCCAACTCCCCCTACAATATACCATTAGAAATGACAAGAGATTCACTAGATATCCCCTTGGTAAGAATTACTTTGGTGATATATATGCTTTAATGAACCAATGGTGTGGCATTACTTCCCTCCTGATCTCTCTTTTGTGACACATTAATAATTGCATGGTAGTTTGTTTGAAAATCAATGTGGGTTATATCATTGGGACATTTATCAGTTCTATCTCATCTTGGGTGTATTGTGTTTCATTGTCACAATTTTTTTCTCTCTAGGCATTCAACATTTGGTAGCTCTAAGATATAAATGGAGCCCCTCTCACTTGGAATTGACTATACATCCCCATCTCTCTATTAATCTTGGTCAGGGCATGGCTTCTTCATCCTCTCGACTCAAGATGGTGAATTGCTACTATAGAAAGGGGTATTGAATTCTCTATGAATTAGATCAATTAAAAAAGGGTCTCAAGAAATGTATGAAGGACATGGGAGAATATTAGTGTGGTATTTTCAATCCTAGGATTAGGTGGGAAAGGTGTCATTCAGAGCTTAAGAAAAAAATTGAACACGATAATGCAGCTTGTGATAATTACATCATGAACACAACAAGACATGCTTTGGATATGAGATATTGGTATAATGAGGTAGATGAATATATGGGAGTCTAGTGTAGAAACAATTTGGAGGCCTATGTCCAAATTGACTTGGTAAAATAACTCATGGAGCATATTGTCTCTCACCTTGGTATTCTAGACAAGGTTGTCAATTTTCCCTCTCATTCAAAATCTACTCCTTTTTAGATACTCCCTATGCCTTTGAGGAAAATTTTCAAACTCCCAAGATAGAATTGGAAAAAGGTAGTTTTTTTCAAGCTACATATATTAAGGACCAGATTCGTAAGGTTCCAAAAGAGGCATATGCCAATAAGTGTTTCCTAGTAGAAGCTCATGAGGGGTTA
>SNQJ01S0043967.1:67202-78747 GCA_010110895.2 Picea sitchensis | reverse complement strand
TGGACAAGGACAAAAGAGATAGGGGGCTATGATTCCACTAGAGAGGGGGCTTAAGGGGATAAGTATTTTATTATATTTTTATTTAACCATAATTGATTTTATGGAGAAAAGGGGTTACATGAGCTTCTTGGTGGAGGCCATGTGGTTATTTATTTCCAAGTAATTATTTAAACCCATCTTTGGTTTTTTTGGGGGTTGACTCACTCACTCTCTCACTCATCATTCATCATTTCCTTTCACTCTTTCATTTATGTGTTCCTTATTCTTGTTGATTCGTGTGCTCTTGGGGGGAGAATGGAAAATGAATGGCTAGAGAAGGAGAGACATTTTTAGGTGGCTGTAAGAAATTACTGATCATTCAAGGAGGGAATGGATGCCTGTGTGCATGAGATTGATGGTAGTTCTGAAAGAACTTTCCACAGCTGAGAATCCTTCGATTTTCCAGCAGGGAGATTTCCTGACTAGTAGCACTAGAGCCCTGGGGAGAAATGGAAGAGCCCGAGGGACTGCATGGTAGAGAAAGGTGTTCATTTCTTGGGTTGTGCAAGATGAAGGGGAAAGAGAGCTGGAAATTCAGATTTGTTGTGTGGTTGGGAAACCTGAGAGCTAGTTAGCCAGTTGTTGTGTGTTTTAGATTTGGCCTAGGACCCGTCCTTGTGGATTCATATCCCTGGCTTGGGGGTGAACTACTATTGACAGTAAATGAACAACAATGTCTATGATTGGGAGGAATGTCCTTGGTTTGCAACCGGTTGGTGAATGGTTACTTGCAAAGATAAGTGCTCTCTGTGTTTTCTGTACAATGTATTTTCCATTGTGTATTTAATTAACTCCAAGATAGGTATTTATAATGTGCCTATCTATTGGATATTTTTTGTGCATGGCATGTTTTTTATCTCTTTTATGTTGTAGCATGGATCTTGATTAATGCATGTGAGTATTTCATGCTTATTTTTTCAATTAATTATTATCAGAGTTCAATTTTTTTTTTGAGGTAGTGTGGACAACCTATGAATGGTTGGGCACATTACAACAATAATCTGACCAGAAGAACCAGAGGATCCTGAGGAGGGGGGGAACATTTTCCATTCACAGATGTGGGTGAAGGGGACCCCGTTGCATTTTATTGTTGATAGCGGAAGACAGAAGAAACTGATCACAATAGTGGTGGTCAATTAGTTGGATTTGTCGACAACACCACACCTGCAACCATACAACATTAGGTAGCTCTTCTAGGGACAAGATCTTCATGTCATCCAGTAGTTTCTCCTGTCATATAGAATCAGGCCCTTCAAGGATGACATACTGTGTGAGGTTTCCCCACTGGAAGTTTGTGATGTTCTGTTAGGAAAACCATATATGTGGAGGCATCATGTTGTTCATGAGTCTTGACCCCGTAGTTTCATTGTTACTCTGGGGGTCAGCCCTACAAGCTACCAGAGGTAGTTCTGAGTAATGTTCTAACAAGTGCCCCAAATTAGTCTCTCATACTGTAGAGGTTAGATTCTTCGCAATCTATTCAGAAGAGAAGGAAACTGCAACCACTACAACCTCAGACCAATACCCTTCTATCCAACAGAAGCAAATCAACAAGATTTTATAGGAGCACCAAGATATTCTTATTGCACCTACGGGTGTGCCTCTACTCTTCCCATTCAAACCAAGTTATGATAAATACCTTCATGTTATTCATGATGCATCTTCACGACAAATTCCTCCCACATTCCAACAAATCATGCATCCATATTGGTCAAACACATCCAACCACTCCAACAACAGGTTCATAACAACCTTTAACAAGCTAAAGAAGGAGAGCTTCTTCAACAAGGAAAGCAAATCACCAAGGTTCATATTCAACAAAATATTCCCTAGGGAATTTACTCAATGGAGACCATTGATTCCTAAGGGGAAAGGATTAATACAATAGGAAATCGGTGGCCACCCACCTATTCAACTATCTAAAAACAAGGGTTTCCACCTTGGCATTTTTTCTACATCGTTTTGGGTCCTAAACTTCTGGGGTCGTTTTGAGGCCCTAAATAACGTTTTTTGGGCCTGCCACAGTCACATTGTAAGCTTTGGCTAGATTGTGACAATCAAATGTGTATTCCTTGGAAAAAAAATTCAAACAAGATATCGTGTGCCCCAAACAAAGATCATATGCAAAAGTTACTCCCTTGGGAAGTTGACGTACCAACTAACCCCATCGGGGCCCACAAACTGTTTGGTGTTTTATCTTCTGGGGTTAGGGTTTTGTATTTTATTTATGTTAAAAAGGCCTCTAGAGACTCATTGTAAACATCATATTTTTCTCGCGAACGAGCGTATCCATCACATCTCTTCTCAGAGATAAGATGCCACCATTCTAGTGAGTCATTCACTCTATAATTTTACAGTTTTTGTACATTCTCTCATTAATAAAAAATGTGCATTAATGTATCTTTGTGTTTATTGCAATATCTCTATATATTTCATTGTTATATATTTGCCTTCATTTTGTTATCAAAATAATCTGGATCAGTGGTGTTAGAGAAGAATACTTCTTTTTGTTTCTTAGTGCATGTCCCTAACGAGGTCACGGTATAGAGAGTTGTGTCTCGAGCTAGTTTCTCTTGAGAAAAAATGCTCTTTCCAACCCAAGCGGCCTCCCATGGTGTAAGAGAAGAGGAATGAGGGAGAAGAAGATCCCATCAAGTTTTTTCCCGTGGAATCCCTCGTGCAGCATAGGAATGAGATGTTGGAGAATGTTTCCCAAATCCTTCAACGATTGTCGACAATAACAGGTGTGTCTTTGTCATGCAGTCTCTTTGGAGATGCTACCCCATTCGAGGTATAAGCTAATTTTAATATTCCCATATTTTAAGGTCATATGAATGCGAATGCTTTGGAAAATATCCTCATTGCACTCTTTAAGGCTCTCCCCCATGTCAAACATTGGTGGGAAACTTATTGGGAGAAAAATTCCACAGAGGAGTCTGGAACATTTGGGGGTGAGCCCACTTGTGATTTTTTTATGGATGAATTCAAGGAGAAATATTACTCTCTGAGAAACAATGATCACCAATACATGAGATGGACCACATTGCATCAAAAGAGGGACCAAACAGTGTTGGAGTTCACAAATACCTTCCATAACTTTTGCACCAATCTGGGTATCAAAGAATCTGAGTAGCATCTGGTTCTGAAATACAACGGGGCTCTACACATCTACATCCAAACTAAAATGGATTTTTTGGACATCTTATTATTGGGATCCACTTATAGATATGCTGTCAAAATCAAGAAAAAATTTAAGCAGCAAAAGAAGCGGGAATTTGGGTATGCAAATTCACAACAACCAAAGTATGGTAAAGGCATCCCTAACTCACAAAACAATCAACCTCAAGAAAACAATTCCAAGCCACAGGAAAAGAAGGGTAATGGGAAGATGAAGAAGGACACTAGGATGTGGTGCGACTTCCACAAAATACCTTGGCACAACACCGATGAATGTCACTTGAAACAGTCATTGGTGGCCGAGCTCAAAGAAACAGAGTCGAGCCTCAACTTGGACTATGATTTAGAAAATAATAAAAGGAGACAAATAATTGATGCATAACCCACTGCTATTGTTGCGACCACAACAATACAACTAGAAGAACTAAAGGATCTTGAGGAGGTGGGGGGGGGGGCATTTTCAATTAATAGATGTGGGTAAAGGGGACCCCATTGCATTTTATTGTTGATAGAGGAATCCAAAAGAACCTCATATCAGTAGAGTTAGTCAAGGATTTTGATTTTCCTACAACACCACACCCACAACCATACATCATCGGATGTTTGCGCGAGGGACGAGATCTTCGTGTCAGCCAACAGTGTCACCTGTCATACGACATCAATCCATTCAAGGATGAGGTACTATGTGATGTTTCCCCACTTGAATTTTGTGATGTTTTTTTAGGCTAGCCATATATTTGGAGGCGTCATGTGTTTTATGAGTCTCAACCCCATAGTGTCATTGTTACTCTAGGGGGTCATCCCTACAGGATACCTGACGTAGTTTCGACTATTTTTCTAACAAAACAACGCCACCGAGTAATATCTCATACCGAAAATTTTATCCTCTTCAAAATTTGGTTAGAAGAGAAGGGCACTGCATCCACTACAACCTCAACCCAAGATCCTTCTATATAGAAAAAGAATATCGATAAGATTGTAGAAGAGAACCAAGATATTCCTACTGCACATGCGGGGGTTCCTCCACACTGCCCAATCAAACAAAGTTATGATAAATCCCTTTATGGTCTTCATGTTGCATCTTCACCGACAAAGTCCTCCCACACTCCAATAGATCATGCATCCAAATTGGTTAAACAGATCCAACCCTTGTAACAATGGGTTCATAACAACCTTCAACAAGCTAAGCAGAACAACTTCTTCAGCAAGGCAAGCATATCACCATGGTTCAGATTCAACAAAAGATTCCCCAGGGAATTCATGCAATTTAGAACATTTCTTCCTAAGGGGGAAGTATTGATCCAGGAGTAAATCAGTGGCCACCCACCTATTCCACTAGTTCAAAATAGAGGTTTCCACCTTTGCAATTTTTCTATAGCTTTTTGGATCCTAAACTTTCAAGTCCATTTTGAGGCCCTAAACAAAGTTTTTTGGGCCCACCACAATCATAATATAATATTTATCTAGAGTGTGATGGAAAAATGTGTATTCCTCGGATAGACCTTTCAAATGAGATATCATGCACCCGTAACATAGATCGTTTGTAACAATTACACCATTGGGAAGTTGACGTACCAACAACCCCCACCGTGGCCCACAAACCTTTTGGTGTTTCATCTTCTGGAGTTAGGGTTTTGGATTTTATTTATGTTAAAAATCTCTCTAGAAACATCATCATTTTTTTTGTGAATGAGCGTAGCCATCACATATCTTCTCAGAGAGAAGCTACCACCATTCTAGTGAATCATTCACTCTGTAATTTTACAGTTTTTGTACATTATCTCATTAATAAAAATTGTGCATTACTGTATCTCTGTGTTTATTGCAATATCTCTATATGTTTCATTCTTATATCTCTTCCTTCATTTCATTCTCAAAATAATATATATCATTGGTGTCAGAGTAGGCTACTCCTTTTAGTTTCTTAGTGCATGTCCCCAACGAGGTCAGGGTATAGAGAGTTTGGTCTCGAGCTAGTTTCTCTTGAGGAAAAATGCTCTTGTCATCCCAAGTGACCTTCCATGGTGGAAGAGAAGAGGAATGAGGGAGTAGAAGATCACATCAAGCTATTGCTTATAGAACACCTCGTTCCACAGAGGAACAATATTTTGGAGATTTTTTCCCAAATCCTTCAACGATTGTCAACAATAATAGACACGTCTTTGTGAGCAACCTCTTTGGAGACGCTATCCCATTCAAGGTACAAGTTAATTTTGATATTCCCATATTCAAAGTTCAGATCGATGTAGATGCTTTGGAAAAATGGTTAAATTTTCTAGAAGGTTATTTATTTGTTCACGATTTTTTCGAGAGAGAAAATATCACCTTAGTGCTTCTTAAGTCTCTCCCCCATGTCAAACATTGGTGGGAAACTTTCTATGAGAAAAATTCCATAGAGGAGTCTAGAATATTTGGGGTTGATCCCACTTGGGATTTTTTTATGGATGTGGTCAAGGAGAAATATTACCCTATGGGAAACTATGATTACCAATACATGCGATGGACCATGTTGCATCAAAAGCAGGACCAAATAGTGTCAAATTTCACAAATACCTTCCATACCATGCGCACCAAGCTGAGTATCAAAGAATTTGAGCGACATCTAGTTCTGAAATACCACGGGGTTCTACACAGGTACATCCAAAATTAAATGGATTTTATTGACATATCATCACTGGGAGCCACTTAAATATATGTTGTTAAAATTGAGTAGAAATTTAAGCAACAAAACAAGCGAGAATTTGGGTCTGCAAATGTGCAAAAACCAAAGTATGGTAAAGGCATCCCTAACTCACAGAACATCCAACCTCAAGAAAACCAATCCAAGCCCAAAGAAAATAAGGGTAACAAAAAGACAAATAAGGACACTAGGAAGTGGTTCGACTTCCACAAAATCTCTTGGCACAACATCGATGAATGTCACTTAAAACATACATTGGTGGTTGAGCTCAAAGAAATAGAGTCGAGCCTCAACTTGGACTCCGATTAAAAAAACAATAAAAGGAGATAAATAATTGATGTATAACCCACTGCTACTGTCATGACCACAACAATCCAACCATAAGAACTAGAGGATCCTAAGGAGGGGGAGCGCCTTTTCCATTCACATATGTGGGTGAAGGGGACGCCGCTGCATTTTATTGTTCATAGAGGAAGCCAAAATAAACTCATCTCAACAAAGGTCATCAAGAACTTGTATTTTCTAACAACACCACACCCACATCCATAATAAATTGGATGGCTCCACCAGGGATGAGATATTTGTGTCATCCATCAGTGTCATATGTGATACGGCATCAAACCCTTCAAGGATGAGGTACTGTGTGATGTTTCCACACTAAAAGTTTGTAATGTTATGTTAGGATAGCCATATATGTGGAGATGTCATTTTTTTTATGAGTCTCGACCCTGTAGCATCATTGTTACTCTGGGGGGTCAGTCCTACATGATATTAAAGGTAATTCCCACTATTGTTTCGACAAAAAAGTGCCACAAAGTAATCTCTCATATCGCAAAGTTTAGCCTCTTCACAATTTGGTCAGAAGAGAAGGAAGTTGCAACCACTGCAGCCTTAGACCAAGACCCTTCTATCTAGAAAAAGAAGATCAACAATATTGTAGAAGAGCACCAAGATATTCCTATTTCACCTACGTGGGTGCCTACACACTACCCACTCAAACCAAGTTATGATAAATCCCTTCATGTTATTCATGTTTCATCTTCACTGATAGAGTCCTCCCACACTCTGACATATCATGCAGCCAGATTGGTTAAACAGATACAACCCTTCCAACAATAGGTTCATAACAACCTTCAACAAGCTAAGTAGGACAACTTCTTCAGCAAGACAAGCAACTCACAAAGGTTAAGATTCAACAAAATCTTCCCCGAGGACTTCACGCAATGGAGACCATTGCTTCCTAAGTGGGGAGGATTGATCCAGGTAGAAATCAATGGACACCCACATATTCCACTAACTCAAAATAGGGGTTTCCACCTTGGCATTGTTTCTACAGCTTTTTGAGTCCTAAACTTTTGAGGTCATTTTGAGGCCCTAAACAACGTTTTTTGGGCCTGCCACAGTCACACTATAAGTTTTATCTAAAGTGTGATGATAAAATGTGTAGTCCTCAGATAGAACTTTCAAACAAGCTATCATGCACCCAAAACAAAGATTGTATGCAAAAGTTACGCCCTTGGAAAGTTGATGTACCAACTACCCCCATCGGGGCCCACAAACCTTTTGGTGTTTCATCTTCCAGGGTTAGGGTTTTGTATTTTATTTATGTTAGAAAGGCCTCTACAACCTCATTGTAAACATCATCATTTTCTTACAAATGAGCATATCCATCACATCTCTTCTCAGAGATAAGTTGCCAAAGTTTCCACCATTCTAGTGAGTCACTCACTCTGTAATTTTACAACTTATGTATATTCTCTCATTAATAAAAAATGAGCATTACTATATCTTTGTGTTTATTGAAATATCTCTATATATTTCATTTTTATATCTCTTCCTTCATTTCATTTTCAAAATAATCTAGATCTCCATAGAGCCCAATGAAATTACTCATTACTCCATCTTCATAGAGATAACCTAGTTAAGTCGTTAATTACTCTTCAACATGATGTTTTTTTTATTATTTATTTTCATGTTTGTTCCCTAACTTAGGTATCATCCCTCTTTTCTCTTCTCTTTTATAGGTTTCATTTATTCCTCCATAAAATAATGAAAACTTCATGAGTACCCTCTGCAGACATATTTAGTATATTCTGAGGATATCCTTTTAATTGTAAGTTTTTTTGGGACAAAAGGAGGTAATTTTAAAAAGTTTTCATTTGTAATTTTCACATGACTATTGGTAACACAGAGGATGTACATGAATCAAGCACCATCTCGTCATCAATCATCTTCAAAGGGTTGGTTTCTTATATTTATTTCTTGTAAATATTGTATATTTTTGCTAGCTGGTTAGTGCTACGAACTGTTAGCATTGCAAATTGGTTTATACAATTGGTGTTGTGGTCTCCTCTTTGTTGGTTTGCTTGCACATATTGTCCTTCAAACCTTTATGTGGACCCATGATACATATTTTCTATTCAAAGTATAACTTGCATCTTATTCTTACAACCATAACTCCATTTGTTGAAAACTTAATCAATGTGTTGCGATCTGAGAAATCACACTACAAACCCACCTGCTACAAACTCTCTATTTTGCACAGTTGCTTAAAAAAATATTGTTATTTGAGACTTCATTCAGCCTCAAGTTGTCATCATTGTATCCAATATTCTAGCTCCAGTTACATCTTAGTTTTTGCAACATTTATTCTAGCATAAACCCTAATCGTTGCAACCATTGGCAACAAACGTTGATTCTACAAGATTTCAGCACACAATCTGCTGGAAACAATTATTAGAGAGGTATTTACTCTTATTTGAATTTCCATGGAAGAATATGCATCTAAATCACCAACTCAACAAACAACTAAAGCCAAATCTCTTAAAGAGCCTGTAGAAATTATTGAACTAAAGTCTCCTTCTAAAGAGAACAATCCCACTTTCAAAGGGCTCAGAAAGAAAATAAAAGAGACAAAGGTTGAGCATTAAACTGAAGGAAAACATAAATATGTGTGAAGAAGCCATTGCAAAGGAAAAACATGCAGAAGATATCTTTTCAAGCTGTGATTAGAAATAAAATTGTCATGTACATGAAAGTTTGCACTGAATCTGCTGAAATTGAAACAGTTTGTAGAAAATTGGTACGTTGCAAACTTGTATTTTCATCATACATTTGAAAATACGAACTCGATTTTTCTAAAAAAAAATTTGGAGAAGAATCATAATGTCATTGAATTTATGAACAAAACTCAGCTCGACCCAGTTCGTTGTTGGGAATAAAATTTGAAAACATCACCTACATGAAAGTTCACATTGCATCCTGTAGATGCACTGCGAACTCTAACAGTCTGATAAATCTGAGTTATGGGAGAGATTCCAACTATCATAGGAAGTTTGAATGGTTCCCTAGGAGGTAGTTAGACATCAAGGGGAAATTTTACCTGACATCCATCTCCACTAGATCTCCAAACATGAGATGGTTGTAGTTTCATTTATCATCACCAACAACTTCCCGGAATCTAACAGTTTGTTAATTTTTTGTTTGTTTGTCTGTTTCCACATCTCTCCAAGGCACATAATCATATTCTAGATCTAGGTAATGAATCATAGAGGAATTATTGATGTAATTTTGTATTTAAAGAGTGATATGACTCCAATAGAGGGTTCGAGTGTTTTTTTGTGAGACTCATATTATTATTTCATACTGTAAAGTATTTCCAGATGATGTATGTACAGATTTAAGACTCTTGAATGGTTAATGATCATCTTTTCTTTTGATATTATATGCTATATTTCTCTCTTGTTTTGATGTTGTCTACTGGTAAATGATTTATCTTTAGTGCTTGTTTCTATGCAATCACAGTGACTGATTTACTGTCTTTGTTGATGCAAGTGTTTTCACAACATATCATCTTGTTAACCTGGAGGTTCCTTGTTAGTGAGATTTCCTCTATATGTGTGCTAGAGTGCCTGAAGTATTTTGGTTCGTATATTCACTTTTTCTTCTTCATTCTTCCATCTTTACATTTTTATCCTGTAAACTGATCATAGATTATTCATGCCTTGCTTTCTGAAGTATGTTTTATGGAACTTTTGTGTTGATACTTTGAGTTTAGTTTCTCATCCATTCACTACATTTAAAACTAAAATCTTATCTTTTACAAACTATAAAATATGATGGGTATTAGGCTCACACCTATAGCAATCTTGGTGAGACTTCTAGTGCTAACATTTCTAGTGCCACTGTCGGGGACGTAGTTGAATATTTTCCCTAGGAGAAGCAACAAATCTTAGTTCTAGTATTTGATGGTGAAAAAAGGTTGCTGACACAGTACATACTGCATCATTCATATGGCATATCCATGAAGGACATATTTAGTGGTGAATCCACAATTTCATAATGTCGAAGGAATTTGCTACTATTTTGTCTCAAAGGTTTTCACCTCTTAACTTTTTTGCAGTTCCTTGTTTCCCACATCTAGTACCTCATATGTTAGAATGGGGATATTTTATTCCTATATTCAGAGAAAGGAAGGAGGATAATCCTACACAAAATCTCATTAAATTTCATCAATGCATGGATAATATAATATACATTATGAGGATGCATTGATGGAAATATTCACATATTCATTATATGGATATGCAAGACAATGGTACAAAACTCTTTGTGCCTCTAGTATTTCATCTTTGAAGGATTTTCATGTTGCTTTTTATTCGTATTACAAGAAAATTTATCTAGCTGAGAATTTGTTTGAGCATTATTGCGAGGGATATACATCATACACTCAGTATTTAGTAGTTGATTCTTCTTGCAGTGTAGAGGAAGGGGATGATTATGCTATGGAAGAGGAAGAAGACTCATTCTCTATTGTATCTTCTTCTAATTTTTTTTTTATAGTAGGCATATTTTCAACATTCTGATATTGAAGCTGATGACAATGATACTCTAGATGCATTTGTCATTTATCCAAATGTTTCTAGTAGTAGTAACTATGATACGATAGTTGTTCCAAATATGTTTGAATGTCATATTGTTGATGATAGTATAAAAGAACAAAAAATTGCATATTTGTCATTAGAAATTTATCAGGTTGCTCTAGTTTATGATGAATACAGTGATAATGAGAAGGAATTAAATGTTTATGAAGCATAATAAGACTCATTAGATGATGAAATATTATCTAGTTTTGATTTTCAAAAAAAGGATATCCAACAGTGTATTCATGTTGCAACTAATGATATTCAGATTACATATATCTTTGATATTATGTCAGAAGTTTCTAATAGTCGTGGATTTGTTGTTCAAAATTTGTATGGAGACCTTCTTATTTTTTATGGTTATAAGGATGATTTAGAGGAACAATCTTTTGATCATCACATATAGAGTTGTACAAGCCTTTGAATGATAATATTGCATTTGATTCTATTGAATATAGTGAAACAATCCAACATAATGAATTTTTTGTTGAGTATGTTGTTCCCACTGCTGAAATTTATGAAGATAGTTTGCTATTTTCTTATCCTCATGCCCTTTCCTTGAATGATATTAAATATATTTATTCTCAAAAATATTATGGACATATTAAATGGAATTTTTTTGTCTTGGATCATAATGAAATAAGTGTTGATTATTATTTTCTTCAAGGAGATCAAGTGGATGTTATTATTGTAAATAGAACATAAATGATATATGAGTAGTGACACA